>JABUQX010072891.1:40000-57544 GCA_015478945.1 Trachelipus rathkii
ATAATATTTGGAGCGTACCTTTTGACGTTGAAAGAGCCTATAGGAAAAATTTTTCGTGAAATGGAGTTGCATCCAACAAGACAGAAAATTTTCACCCTACGAGCTTCATTAGGGTATCCGCTCGTGGTAAAGATATAAGTCGAGCGGAGAGACCCGGGGCGTTCTACACTCAACATGGCAAGAACAAACATAGTATTGTTTGTGTATAATGAGGAAAGAGTAAACACGGTACACAATGTTATCACGCTAAGGGTTGTCTGCAAAAATGACCTATGTGCCAGTTGCGCTGGTCCGATACCTTACCATGACAGAATTTACACTACATCTTAAGTAAACCACTAAAAATCGTGTTAAATATCCATTGATACGAACTGAATAAGCAATACAACAGTTTCGTTCTCAATCACCAATTGCAAATAAAAGTGGTTCATGAGAAGACGTGCTCATTGGACACGCTGCATTTGATAGATCATAACGCATCTTTCTGTCAAAAACTTTCCACATATCCTCTTTTTCAAATTCTTTCCGTGAGAAATGAGTTTCGTATCACGCGGAACGGAACAAATCCTTATAAAACGCGGTGACGTTCATTTTCTTCATCATCCAGTCTCTGGTCGTAGTTCCCAAACACACTTCCAATTAAAATGCAAAATCCAGATGCTAGTTATGAATAACGCAAACCGACTTTCCACTCTTTTCCTGTCTCCATAGACCAACATTCCGTAGACGTTGATTGTTCTTTCCGCCATCCTATCACAAAGAACAGGATTATTCGCACTCAAACAGAAACTCACGTATTTTCTACTTCTAGTTCTCATGAATAGAGTACACTTATATTGATTCTCTCTCCACGCGCTAGCTCTACTACTGAAAACTAAACTCTTGGAATACGTTCATTCTCATTTTATTAATTCTATCTTTTGCACTTTATCACAGGCTGTTATTGCATGTTGTACCCTGAGAGTATATCTCGTCACACATCCCTAGTCTAGAATAAACAAGTCTCGACATTAAGGATCTTATTCCTATCTGTCCATCTTTATCTAACACCCAATGACACATAGTTCTTCACTACCATACAATAACACAGGTAACAACTACCCTCTGTAATATCTGATGTCTGTGACACTCACACAATTGACTTCTCCTCTGCTTGTCCAGCCTTCTACTTAACATTTGAAACACTAATCAAGAATACTTAAATGTAGCAAAGATTAGCTAGCTTAACTTCTCCTACTTGCCAGTAACACATTAAACTGCTCTTACTCTTAGCTACACACTTCGAACATACACTTACAGACCGTTCACACTATATATCACTCAATATCCATTGCTGAACCATCACAAACGCACACAAGTTCACATCATATTATTTACTCCACTAATCGAGCGAGCTATGCTCCTAGCATACTCACTGAACTCCAGCTTATCACATTTTTTACACACAGGACTATAATACTGTTACACTGAGGAGGATCATGTCTTCTGCAAAATTTTCTAAAACCATTATTAAACCTTGGGTATACTATTTATACACTTTTAATTATTTTACTTAATTTATATACGTATTAACATTATACATAATCACCCTTATTACTTTTATTATCATATTACATCTAAATAGCCATCTTTCTTATTTAACCATTAATCCTATCTATTTACATAAAAATCTCTTCTTTTACATGATTCGTTCACTTCAGCATCTAGAAATCTAATTAATTATTTCATCGACTATTATATAAATTTATATGGTAAATTGAGTTAATTCATCTCAATATCTACATCTATTTAACTCTCTATTCTTCAATTCTCATTTTAATTATCAATCCTATTTTATTATTCCTGCACTTACTTCTCCCATCTTTCTTATAATTATTTATCTTTTCATATAATCCCCATCATAATACCATATATACAAAAGTTGGATGCATAACCCAAAGAGAAGATCCAACATACCAACATCTATAAAATACGGCGCGGTCGAGGACTATATAACAACACGTGTTATGTAATTCCTAACATCCAATCACGCATGGGCCTGACAACCCCTAAGACACATTAAAAAAACTTGCCTTGGTAACGTAAGAAAACTTATCACAATAATAAAATGAATATCCTATTTCCAATTACACAAAAGAGGCTCTGCACAGTCTGTGTTCCTACCCGTTCATCTACTTTTTCGTCTAATTACTTTTGATTCCGAGCTTCCTGCTGGATGCACCCTACACCGAGCTCCTGCTCAATAATGAAAACAACAGTGATTAGTTAACACCTCCACCAATATCCTATATGACACACGATTATGAGAAGAAAAATAGTCTATCATCAAACTAGATTAGCACCTTAACCTCTATAAACATCAAACAAAAAACAACGACCAGTCGAATCGACAAACAATAACCATACACAACAACAACATAAACAATTAACTAACAACAATAATAACAACTACAACAACATACTAACAATTCACCAACTAGACACAACCCACTCACAACATAACAAACTATATACTCCACCACAACCTAAAACTAATCAACAATCCATTTCGAGTCAACTCAGTCTCAACCATCTCTAACTACCACTTCAACTCCACTGCTAAATCGAGGTGTTATAAAAGCGTTTGATCTAACATATTACCACGAGCTCGTCTCTTCAAGCAGCATCCTTGCCTAGTTGTTGTAATTTACTTGATACCCTCCCATGATTGAAGACAGCTACATTAATAATCACCCAAACTTCCAATCCAATCACAATGGCGTACCTCCTGCCCGACTTCAATGATAATTAAAATCTATTGATGTTAACATTTCATACACTAAATATGTACTCATCCTATACACGTCATGAACTGGATTATTAACCATTCTTCAACTTTCTGCACCTCTACAAAATTAGTCAGAATCTACATATAAATTATTCTTATATACTTCCCTCTCTATAAGGGAAGATTCTCAAGCTTTAAGACAGCTGATGCTAAGATCTCATCCAGGTCGAAAGCAAGAAATTTAACCATATAACCCTATTCTAGGAACCTAGGTTACCAATTCTTGAGCGTACCAGAAAACCCAGTGTCATAAAGCCCATCAACACACATTCATCTTACACAAAAGATCAAGATGATTTGGAATCGATATACTACTGTGTAAGAGTTAAATCTAGTTGCATTTAAATTCGGAAAGAGCTCGATATTAGCTGGATTCGAATATGAGATTATTGATCCTTATTCCAGTCGATTCGGAAGAACCCTCTCAAGAGTGCTCAGTCCATGATGGTCATACACAGGTATCAAACAATAACACAAAGCACCATCTCAGCATAATTAATTTTTTCCGGAGGTGTAACTCTATTAATTTCCAGATAAGCAACAAAGAGATTATCCGGCGATCGGACTAATTATATTCTAATCTCTACTTATGGCCCTTACTGTAACACAGCTCTCTGGTACTCTTTTGTCTTTGCATATTCGCTAATAGCACCAGAAAGAGCATTGTGCCTAACATGATTCCCCTGTGTAGATGGTCCTCAAGATTCATCCTCGGTCGGTTCTCACATATACTTGTATCACATCCAAGTGTAGAAGAAAAGAAAACACATACATCGTTTCAAATGTACATTACGTTTTTTCTAATTATTGTTTTTCATCGTACACGTTTATGTCATTTTACTACTGTTATTTGGTGATATCTTTTTTTTTCACCTTTCAATCTTAATCACATAATATTTTGCCATTAAAAGACTCTACTTTCTTTGTTGAACCCCTCAATCATTCTTGTATTACGACTTTGCTCACTTTGTTTAAAGACACTTGGATAAAATTACCAAATTTACGCTTTAATATTAATCTGGTCAATCTTGAATAAATATTATATTACTATTTCCATCATACTTTAAAACACTCGCTTTTCTCTATTTCTATCATCATTCTCTCTAGCAATATCACCATTTATGTCTGACTGTATTATAATTTGCGTATTGCTCTTCTATATATTTTTAGCGACTATCATCTACATCGGTGAACTTCTACCTCGTGGGTGACGGGAACCTACACAGGAACAGCGGAGTGTCCTCGTCATTCATTTGCCACTCAGGATTTAGTTCAGTATGCTTAGACTTTCAAAACCAACTCATCAAACAAGTATTTATTACTGGGCGGTGATTCTGTCTCACTCACGAGTTTTGGCCCTCTAACCTTATTGTCTTGTTCACAAATTTATATTAACATATCAACCACTTTAGAAATTGGAAAAATATTTAAAGTGTTATCCCTGACTATCGCTCTTTTTCGACTCCTCACCCTCTTACTATTACCACTCATATATACCAAGCCCGACACTAAAACTATAAATAATTGTCCGACACTAGAAGCGAGAAACTCATATAATTAGATCGCGCACTATATGCCACATTAGCACTAAAGACCCACCTTCACTGAGAATTACTACAATTCAACAGATACGATACAATACTAAATATAAATCCTATCACACCATCGAATCTTGTCGAGCATCAACAACCAAAAAATCAAATTCATTAATCTTTTTCACTTTCCCGATTTTAGTGAATAGCAGATGTATCCTATCTATCTACCACCAGATACTTACCTGGAGTACTCTTAAGTATAGATTTAAAAGGATAAAAAAATCAAAGACTGTATGGTGACTTAACCATGCCTTTCGAATAGATTGTTATAAATATAAGAAAATTGAATTGCATGGAGACACTTACTATCACATCAAAATCATTGGATCTACATACATGCGACTACGAAAGATTCTAGGTACACAGTTTTACCTGAAACCTAGTTACTGAGTGTGGCGAGTATATTTTTGACATATCGGATCACACCACCACAGTCCTATCTCAGTTAATCAAAGCAGTCTATAGTTTGAAGGAAGGTAGAAAGAACTATAAAGGAAAGAATGTCAATAACGCGACTGCTGTTTACTATATATGAATACAATTTAAATATTTCGAGTAATCTACAGCCTACTTTGTGTTATCATCACTATACTATTCAAAGTCGCGCACTTATCATCAGAGGACTCTCCTCAAGAATACAAATCACTACCTCACATATTACGCAGCATAGAAGCTGCGCGTACTGACACAAACAACTCCCGTCCAGAGCATCATTCAGATTACCCAAAACAAGTTATAGTCTAACTTCCAAGCTCTATCAAACACGTTTACACTCCTAACAGAATATGACAACACGCTTAATTACGATAACGACAGGAGATACTCATAGCATAGTATACCCCGGTTAGACGCGTGTGTTCACAAACCTAAATTTTCTAACATTAAAGAGATATTTGTAATAGACTGATCAGAGAAGTTTTTAAATGACAATTGCACACACTCACAGAAAGAGATACCCAGAGACACCATGGGTTAAAATTATAGCTTTTCGTTGAGACACGATTTAGACAGGTCAAACTGTGCACACAAATACAAAAGGAGGCATTCTATACAACAGATTATAGCAGGGCAAACTTCCATCGTCACTTTGAATCCTAAGAGTCTCACCCGTATGTATACATAAATTTCAACGAAAAAACCATCATTTAATGGTATTCCATCAACAGTGATCAAGCTATATAATACTATCTTATGTACAATTCAGACGTCATCTAGCGAAGTCAAGGTTAGAGTCAAATTTGCCTTTCTAAATACATCTCAAAATCATGCAAGTTTATCATACCTCAGTCTACTTATCTCACTCAACAATTTATTCTCTAGGACGCAATATTAAGCCACAACTGTATTGATCAGTCTCTACATCTACTATCTATGATGACATGGAAACTTACGAGATTAAAGATCCGAATATATACTGTAATGTTAAGGATTGCTATCGTATACGTGCGCATTAACTTAGGCCAATCTATACTCCCGAGAGATAGACATAAATACAGCCACAGATCTTCTTACTAAAGAGATAGGTGGTAGTGGGCAAGAGGTTTCTCAGGCGAGCTATCACTCATTACCACCGATCACCCTCGTAGTACGAATGATATATTAGGCAGACGAACTTGGTTGACAGTGTCATAAACTGATGTTTCTGGGCTATTGTACCTCACTACCGAGGCGTAGGAGTATATGAAATATATGACCTGTAAACTCACATTAACGGCCTTAATTTATGTTATAAAAATTTAGTAAATGAATGTTTAAATTGAGAAATGTAAAAATATTAATATCGTATATTTTTATAAAAATTCAGTACCTACGATGATATGAGTTAGTTATTCATGAAGAAGATGAGCCGAAAGTAGATATTATATCTATTATGGAAAGTAAGTTTAATAACTACAACGAGATCTCTATATATATATATAAAATCAACTACTGAGATTGATAGTTCGTATATGATTTGACAGCAAATATAATTTAAAAGTCGGTATATGTAAGATTATTAGTATTTTATTCTAGTTACTATAAATAACATTTCATAATATATATGTAAGGAAACGTATTTATAATCACTATTTCGAAAGACTCTTCAACTAAAGTCTCACTTCTATTGCGTAACAATTGAAGCAATGAACGGATAATTATGTTAGTTTGTCCACGAGACACTCACGCACTCTGGTTTTAGTAGTAAGAGGTCATTGTTTTATAAGCTTTTTACGCGGATTGATCAATTGAGAAATTATCACCGAGATAGAGCAAATAGAGAGGCAGATCTAACATATTCACAATGATATACAAACTATTACTTGTCTCCAACACGATGGAATAGATAAATTATTTAAGGATTCTCTGTAGCAAAACCGAGAGATATCATCTCTGAGATGATATCATGTACTACGTTAATATAATCTAACATCTTGGAGTAGATTCTTAGTAGATGCTAGATCATATTTCTTTTTAAACTGAAGTAAAAACTCTGTTAGTGTAGAGCGTATTTAGAATATACTGAATTGGACGAGAATGTAGTTATTGGTTAAAGAGTAACTCTCCTAGATAAAAATGAGTTAGGAAAACACAAAACATAAAGAGAGCAGCTCATATAAGTTATAATATACAATCTCTGTTTCCATAATGATGGAAACTTTTGATGTATCAGGGAGTACATTCTGAGAGTTTTATCGCCAAGTTTTTACATCTATAAAAACGCATATCCAATTCCACTGGAATAAGCTCATTGAGAACCGTTAAGAAGTGGTATACTGAATCTGCCATCAGTTACGTATGTCTTGCTGCACAGCTGGTCTTCATAACATCTCTGAACGAAGGATCTCATTCTCCCTCCAAGTACTCATGGTAAGTCCAGAAGATTCTGCTGTTTGTTGTCAGAAGAGCATATCAGTAGTTCCGAAAGAAAAGATCACTCTCTCACCTACTAAGTGTATATTTCGAGAACTTAGGTCAGCTTGAAAAGTAGCTGTATATCCACTGCAAGACGAACCTATAACTGGCCAATACCATATGTCACGATTCCTCAGACACATGTAATCAGTAATGCTGATCAAATTAACTGCGCGGCTCGCCCTCCTCTCCAAGTTAACTTCTTACAGTTAGGGCACCCAACCTCACTATGTGCCTGCTCCAAAGAGTACAATGAGATCGTAGAAAAGGATTTACTAAAATGATAGCCACAACTCGCAATACAAGATGGAGCAACACCCAAATACCTTATATTGAGGCACTGAGAGGTGAATACACAATCGAGAAGAAGAGACTGACAATATGAGTCTGAGACTAGAAAGTCTCTCTGAAGCAGAGAAGTTTCGTATGAATAACCAATATTTTTTAAGAGGTAAGCTTGTCACCCTACGCTGCAAGCTTATAGTCCAATCTGTTATTATACTTTTCAAGAGCGTTGAAAATTATCATTAATAATTTGTTTAAATTCAATTCTTAAGGTCTATATATATTATACTAAAGTATTATTTTGCAATGATACATATGGACTAGTATAAATAAACTTATATTGTTATTATATGTATTCTAATATGTTATAATTGATGTAACTTATCTCATTTAAATTCGGGGGTGGGGTTAACATTCTTTACTAGAGATCGCTTATTTGACTTTGTAATAGAATGCAGTTTATAGCATCGGCTCAAATTAAATACCAACAAAGATTGAAACAATGTTACTTTTTAGATTAAAATCTAAGGGATATGTTAAAGTGGTCTTGCGTTACATTTTAGATAAATAAGCCGTTATCATATTACTTTTTTTATGTAATAATGAGTTAATTAAAAAGTAATATACACAATTTAAAAATCACCATATACACAATAAGCTATTCTGAAAGTATTAGAAATTTTATTTTTATTTTATTCCAGCACTATTACCAGCTTTGGGTTTCGTAATGTAGATTAGAGATAAAAAAATTCAACATAGGTTTTATACATAGGTATTTGTTATAATATAAAGAGACGATGTACAAATAAGCACATTAGGCAAGAACAATGAGAATAGTTTGGTATAACCCGTTATAGTCCATTTTTTTTTTCAAATAACTCTAAAAAACCACATTCTGGTAAATGCGGAAGCAAATCTTGTTTTTAGCTTAAATAACTAATGACACCGGGCCAGATTTCATTTTTACATGTTATACGATGTCTCCATCTGTTGTCCTAGATTCAGATCGCGCCTTTATAAGGTATAGAATTTCAGTAGAAATATGAATTCACAATGGGACCTGATTGCGGTATAGTACTCAGAGGTTAAGTAGTTAGTATGGACTGCATGGTTTTATAGTAGGGCTATTAATTACTAGAAATCGTACTCCTTCTTTTAAGGGGGCTAGTTCATGACATATTACATAAGGGTAATGTTGGACAAGTTATTAAACTATTATCATCCTTATATATCTGCACTACCTTATATCCTATGTATTTGGCGTTAAGCGAATGCAGTCGAAACAGATGATCGGATATTATTTCGATAATTTTATTTACTAATAGACACGGTTATATGGTAATAATTACTTAGCGAATAAACACACTAACAATTTCATTGAAAACTAAAGTACAATAATAGAATTGATACTCGCGTGAATCTGTGTTGTTCAACGTACAACATAAAACAGGGCTCACTCGACCTATTTCCTCGAGAGTGACAAACTAAACAGTATCTATAAAAGGAAAATGAAGAACGAGTGCCTTCAGGAGGAGAATTCCTTCAGAGGTACGAGGTAAGGGGACTGTATCAAATACAACTAGCATTTGTATTATTTATATAAAAGTCATAGTGAATATAATTAGTGTTGTAGACCATTCTCGATGATAAGAACAGGAGAAACAGATAGCAGAATACGTGAAATTAGAAAACCCAAGATGTCTTTTCTATTTGGATTTTTATTTTATAATCAGTAAGGCAAATTATACCATTTTCAACTATTCGATAAAAAATAAAACAGACCATAAGCTCACTATGGGTTAAGACGTCCGCTGTATTGTTGATTTACTTCGAGAGCCTAGCCATTATGAGGGGAGGGATCCAGTGACGCTTCGAATCCATGATTGGTAGTAGGACATATCGACTGCACGTACTTGCTGATATACGTATAGCTAGATGAAACTGATTTACGAACTTCATGTTTTCAAAACGATAGAATTAGTGAGCTCATAGTTCTACGTGCCCAACTGTGGAGGTTTGTAATGAGATATACCTAGTAGTTAAAATTACTCTTAAAAAGAGTATAAGGAAAAGGCATAAAGACATACAAAGTTTAGTATGATCTGCTTCTCCTTCCATGTGCACTCTTATTTAAATCTCATAGAATTAGAGAAAGTGGATTAAATTCTCATTTTTGAGACACTATTACACGATAAAATCTGTATAAACATATTAATTCGTATATAAGGATATATTTTATATATTACATTATAGTCATACTGGTCCTCCATATAACATATAATGGCTCATCAGGACTGAAATGCCGTGAAGCCAGTCAGAAGAAATTAGGCCGATTCCTAACACTTCATCATACATATTCACACGCCGGTACTGTTAGCTCTAATGTGTAATGATTGGAATGGATCTCTTTTCAGTGAACTAACAGTGAATCAGGGTTTGTTTGAGTGGGATCAAGATGCTATTAAGTGATTTAAAATTCTGAATCTCTCTGGTTTGCATGAATGTGGAGCAAAAGAAATTTTTTTGGTAACAAGCTAGACACGAGCTCACACACAAATTCTAGAAGTAACTGGCAGCAGCTCGCCAAGTCACAGTATATGCCAGCCATTCGGTCAAGTCATAATCACGGCTTCTCTATATTATTCACATTATCGAAATTAAGATGCGAATTAAATCGCTAATGCACACACATCTAAGGTAATTGCAACGGGTTTTTGCGATTACTAGTAACTAGGTTCAAGTTCCTATAATATCTCATACAGTGAACCGGATCACTCAACTAGTACGAACTTAAATATACGTCACTGGGAACAAACCATACAAACTGATTATAAGTGGAATTACGTGGTTTTTCTATCTAACTGTAGGCTGTGCGTTTTCGAAATTGAGAACACATCTCTTAAGGGGAGAAAATCAGCTGCTATATGTTTATTTCCGTAACATTAGCTGAGATGGATATAGTGGGGAGAGGGTGCAACTAAAGTACATACTCTCTCAAGATGGCTATGTACAGAGAATTAACTCTTTCATTTACTTCTCAAGTCATGTGACATCTAGTTCTATGATTTTTTATAGATGATTTGAATGTCAGAGAAAGAGTAACATAATTTATGAAGCCTGTTACAAACGCGCTAAATTAAACACTATTAATGACAGATTTTAGAAACACACTAAAAGGAACATTGTGATATATAAATGAGTTATCCAAGATATTGATTGTCCGAGAACAAGTGACTTATAATTCTACCGACTGACAAAGGTGATTCACGACCGCATCCGTTTTTACATAAGCCTCTTATACGAACCCTCAGGACCTGAATGCAACTGCATTCTTAAGTGTTGAACTATGTTCCTCGAGAATGAAAGATGCAACCAACATACAGACGAAAACCATTATGCTCCCTAATATTACTGGAAGGTTATAGACTTATCTTTATATACGTAAAGTGCTATATATATTTTATCCATATTCACTAATTTCTAAACATATTTGGAAAATAGAGAATCTTATCCTTTTGAACTACTAGATTATCACAGCAATAATATATAATTCAATAATTACAATGAGAATTGAGACTCACTTTAAATATTTTTTAACTTTAACCCCATATAGGATTGATCAGAATATATTAATATAACCTTAATATCGAGTATCAATGGTATCATTACTCATCGTAAGGTAAATAATTAAGGATACAGTTATTTGGAGTATAGAACAAAGATAGCTTATATATTATACCTGGAAACCTTATGGAAAGTCTGCTCTATTAAATTTACCTATACATTCTATATCAGGACTTAAGAGATCTAAGTTTACACTTGAATTGAGTCACATCAATTAATATATATTACGGTCGTGATTTATGAGTAAGATATATGAATTTATATTCAAAATTACTTCAATGTTTGCAGATACTATTTATTAAACTCTGATTTATTTTATTTAAAAAATTAATGCCAATACTTTTTGTTTGCTTCTGCACCTGCGATAGTGCTGGCTAGCAGGGTGGATATAAAGAATCGACAGAATTACGTTTAAAACAGCAATTTAATGCATACGATCTTACGCTCACGATCGTATGCTCCCTGCGTGCTCTTTGAGAGATCAAGACTTATACAGCTCAATATCCTAGGGAGAGAAAGAGAGATAATGATGGTGTGGTATTGTGGTCTAGACCTCTACGAACTACAACCTTGAATCTTCTCTCAGCCTCAGTGTTCTGAATGGTGTCTAAGTACTGGTAACAGTCTAATCAAATGACATCTATCGGAGAGATAGGAGTTTGGACACGATTGTAGAATCGCCCGGTAAACTAGAACATCTGAATTATTAATCGGATCAACTATAATTCAAGGACGTATAATTGAGAAGGCTTTCACGTGAATCGCGTAAAGAATGCGGTACATGGAAGAATGGATCAGTTAGTGAATTTAATATATTAGAGGGTTTGAGTATGGCAGACGCAAAGTGAGAAGTGAGAGGTCTCATGATTCTGGTGGAATGATTGTGGGATATGACCGAAACTCTGGTCGTCAAATACTTTCTGAAACGCTTTTCTCCTCTGCTCAGCGGTAGAGACTTCGAGAGAAATGGCCACAAAGGGCAATTGAGGAGAGAATTTGAGTGTCGCTCGTTGGTTAGTAAGAATAATGTGTGTCGTAAAGAACTATGTTTGGAGTTATTTCTTGAACTCTCTGCTTGTTAGATGGTAAAGGAGTATATAGAGATGAGAGAGATGGTAAGTAGGTAAAGGAGATTTGTCAAATTTTTGAATAATGATAATAATCATCGTTTGCAATGGTATATGCTTAAAAGAGCCTTAGATGTTGGTAGTACCTTGGTATAGCCGTATTAGGATTCGATGTATGTTGGCAGGTGCCTGAGAAATTCTGTTATAAATTAATGGTTTAAATTAAGTTTCGAAAAGGTCAAGAGGTGTTATTTGTTGTTGAGATATTTAGTGTACTTGTCTCTATTATACCTAAATACTCTGATGGTGAAATACGTTGATTGATGGAAGTGCCTTAACAAATTTTAATTATATTGTGAGATGAGATTTAATACGTATGTAATCTTGACACTTGATGTTTCATATAGAGGGAGTCTGTTTGAAAGATATTAGAAAACGCTGTTATGTCCTTTGCTCACTATTTTACCCAAGAACGTCTTAACAGTAATATGAATCAGTAGATGGGGGAGGAAGAACCTGTTATTTGAGCGTGGTAATCAGAGATATGGAGTCGAAATCTAGAAGAGGAGGAAGATGGGGATGGAGTAGAGGGGGATGTGGAGTGGTAGAAGGGGGTTGGTTGTATTTTGCTGAGTTTACTGATGTGACGGGGAGAAGATAATAGAGACAATAAGCAATGTTAATAAGAAAAAGGATTGATATAGATATTCAGTGAAATCAAAGTATAGAGTCAAACGCTTAGACTAATGTGGATGGATCGCAGTAAAGGTGTATGAGTTTGAAAATCGGTTTGCATTTACTTGATAATTAACACTCGTTAAAGGAGTAGTGTTAAAACCATATAACAGTAAATATTTTTTACGATAATCTGAGTTTGGGTGTAACGTGAAAAAGCATAAAAGAGATATTTTAGGAGGTAATAGGTATCGAAGTGACGCTAAAAAGAAATTTATTAGATATAGAATTTATTTAAAATATGGAAAATCGGAAATGTAACGTTTGTCGGTTCTTTGGGTGGACCTAACGGAGGCCGGGGAGAGGCGCGCGACTCGTGGCGCGTGCACCGATCGGTTTGGACGAGTACTGGGTGATCGGAGTCGCTTCAGAGAGAGTACGAGGGTGAGCGCGCCGGCGGGCGCGCACACACGCCATCGACCCGGGGATTCGTCCTTGAATAGGACTATGCCCATGAAGAGAGAGAGAGACGAGAGAGAGAGAGAGAGGCTCAAACACCCATAGTTGAGATCTACTTACGTCTTTTAAACATATGTTTTAACACAATTAGTTGTATCTATATACAAATATTTTACTACCTTCAAGCACGCCTGGAGCCATGCAACCTGGTGCCGTACAGCTCAATCTCTAACATGATTAAGCCTTCTCCTTCTTCTATATCACTATCCAATTTTCAGCCTTCTATGATCAATTTAATTTTAAGGGGGGCTGCGTCCCCTTACAGGGGGACGCAAGGGGGGGAACGTAAGCCTCGTCTACGACGAGGTTACGTCACAATCTAACCCTCCTCCAAATTTAACCCAATACGATCACTCTAACCCATGTAAATAGATATATATTGGAGCCATAGGCTGAGCCGGAGCCGGAGCCGGAGTCGAGGCAGAGCAGAAGACGGAGATGGCAACCGAGGGCTGAAACTGAAGTCGCTCAAAATGAGATCACTCCGTGATCTCAATTTCTACGAAGTAATAATAAATAAATAATAATAATAATAATAATAATAATAATAATAATAATAATAATAATAATAATAATAATAATAATAATAAATAATAAATAATAATAATTAACAATAATATAATAATAAATAATAATAATATAAAATATAATAATATAATAATATTATTATAATTAAGTAATAAAATAATAATAATAATAATAACAATAATATAAATAATAATAATATAATAATATAATAATAATAATAATATAATAATAATAATAATAATAATAATAATAATGCGCTCTGTGGTGACAGCAACTCCAACGACCGATGCTGCTGCTGCGTCAGGAATAATAAAAAAAATAAAAATAAATAAAAAAAAAAATAAAATAATAAATAAAATAATAATAATAATAATAAATAATAAATAATAATAATATAATAATAATATAATATAAATAAAAAAATAAGTTTATTAAAAAGTACAAAGGAATAAATATTTGCTTAAAAATAAAAACAAATAAAAAATAATATAACTAAAATGGCACTTCTCTTAATTTTTCTCGAAACTGGGTGGGCAACGTTATCGGCTGAAAGAAAATCATTCAATGCCTATTGTTACTTGGTGGCTCTCAACTCGTACAATACTATATAGTATATATATATAATTATATATATATATATATATATATATATATATATATATAATATATAGTATTATTATATATATATATATATATATTGAAACAATCAGTGCAATTAAGGTGAAGAAGTTGAATGAAGTGAAGCAAATTTAAAATATCCTCTGAGTTTGCATATAATTGCATTACAATTGAAACAGATACAATGTCGATAAATCATTTTTCTTTCATCTCTCTTTATATATATATATATTATAATATATATTATATATATATATTATTATATATACTTATACTTTCCTATAAAATCAAATAATTATATATATAGTGTTCTCATCCATATATATTGTTTTATAATATATATATATATATATATATAAATAACCTATATATATATATATATATATAAATATCTAAAATATATATATAATTATATATATATATTATATATAAATTTATATAATATTATATACATATATAATATAATACTATATTATATAATATAAATATATATAATATAATATATATATAAATTATATATATATAAATAATTATATAATTATATTATATATATATATCAGATGGGTGCTTGGAACCTCTACTGGGGTAAATAGCATACAGCTGGGCTGCGCCTGTGTTAGAATTCTACGACAAAATTAGAACAACAACTGTTGAGAGAAATTTGCAAATATAAGACGGAGAAAAGTTAACCATCGCCAGGAGTCAAACCAACATGACAACTGCGACGCCGTTAGACAATTTACTGGATACTTTCCCAATTGAGCCACTCCAATTCTCCCAATTTGTTCCATATCGACTCTTGTTGATGGAACGACTTCTTCATCTTTCCATGTAAGCTGTGACATTCCTCAGGGTACTTTTTCATCTCCTAACTTCTTCCTACTTTTCATCAAGGCCCTCATCAGTTGCATTACTAAATCTGATCATTATTTTGCCCATTACTCAACTTCTGTTCCACTTTCTCTTCTAATCTTCAACCTCCGTTTCTTTCTTGCAGCTCTGGATTGTACTTCCCGGTGGTGTCGCCTTGACCTTGTGAAATTTATTTTTCGAAATTCAACTTCTTCATATCTCCCTCTCAAAAACAATCCCCCAACTTTCCCATCTCCTTTGGCACAATCTACAGTTTTACCTAGAAACGACATAAACATTCTTGATCTAAATAACTATAACAAATTATCTAAAAAATATCACATCACAAAGGTTGCACAGTTACTACAAATATTCAAAGGTTTTGTATAAGAAAAGCGACAAAGGATGGTGGTGTTGGGTTGCTTGCCCCCCCTTACCTCCTAATCTTTTGCCAGGAATGCATGATGCCTTGGAGAAGGTCGTGATCCGTGAAACGCTTCTATCTTTCGGCTGAATGTATGAGATCGTATGTACATGGAATGTAAAGAAATAAATATTGAGGAAAAGATGGAGTAGAGGGTCAGGATGCATTTTTAGAAAGGCAAGTTTGGATTTGCTCGTGTGACTGAACAAAGATGAAAGGAAACGGTGAAAGTAAGGTTGTGGGTGTGAAATGTGTGTGTGCTGGTGTTTAAAGGAATGAGAGGGGAAGAGAAGGAGTTGCAATTCTGATGAAAGTGACTTGTTGTACAGATCTTGGTAGATTTGTGTGGTGTGAGTTCTAAGAATTCACATGGGTTAAATTTTAATTTTTAAAAGGTCAAGGTATGTGTGGTGTGACATTTTGGTTCATCTGAGGGTAATGTTTAAGAGAGTGCGCGATTTTCTGATATAATCTGAATGATGTTTTTGATGGGTGAGTAGAGCCTCAGATTGATTGTGGCTGGTGACCTAAATGGTGTTGATATGCAATCACCAAACGGGATGGTATACAGGTGTTTTAGGGTGTCGGAAGAAAATGATGAATGGTAGGAAGGTGATTAATTTCTGTGAGAAAGAGGTATGTGTGATAATACTTTCTTTAAACACAAGTATTCATAAGTATACTAGAGTTGGTTGTATGTAGGAATGGTATCAAAGTGAAAAGTATGATGATTTTGTGGTTGGGAGAAGAGATGAATAAGTATGTGGTTGGATGTTAGACAGTAAGGGGGTTAGGAATCGGATTATCGGATCACTATGTGTTTTTACGGGTAAAATTAAAGTTAAAGTGGGGGTTGGATGAGAGGAGGTGATAAGGAAGGAAGTGAGTGAATAAGAGTGAGAAAGTTAAGTGAGCAATTTAATAAGGATAAGTTTTTAAGAGCGCTCGCAAGCAAATCAGTTGAATGTGAACAAGTTGAAACTGAACAAATATGGGGGCAAATGAAGGAAGAAGTTTTTAGCAGCGCAAAGGAAGTATGTGGATGTGCTAAAGTAGGGAGTAAGAATGTAACAGTGAATCGGGGAATAAAGATGATTCAAAAGGGTTAAAAGTAAAAAAATAAGAACGGTGGTTTGAATGTACGAATGCCAATGATGAAGTTTCAAAGAAAGATGTTTGGAATTATGCAAGAAGTGAAAAAGGAAATACCAAAAAGTGCATATGTAGGAGGGAAAAAGAGGTAAATGAACAGTTTGGAAGGAGCATGAAGTATAAAGTTGATTCTCACATCTTACATCTGGCGTGATGGCGCCCTATCTCATTTATTTAGATACTACAATGGCAATTGCTTGGGATTGTTAAGTACTCGCATTTCCCCATGGTGTGGCACCCTCGTAGCACAAGATGTGCCTTGCCTTCTCGCCAATTTTGTGTGAAGCATAGTCATTCCAGGCTTCGTTCCATCTACCTCTGTTCTGTGGATTTCTTTGCCAACATCAGTTCAGCTTTCTGTATTTAATTTTCAGCAATTTGCTTGAAGTCTCATGCCTCTATTCACGTCCGAGACGAGTTTATCTTACCCTTCGATGTTTTTCTTTCACTTTTTTATTATCTCTCCTCAAACACAACAACGAGAAA
>JABUQX010072892.1:0-2500 GCA_015478945.1 Trachelipus rathkii
AAATACTTGATCCACACACCCCCTTCCCACCCTAAATCCTCCTTGTTCTTCCCCCATTCTCTCTTCCGTTAAATCTCTCACCCTCTCAATTAGTATTCTCCCATACACTTTCCCCACTACACTCAAAAGACAAATACCTCTATAATTCCCACACTCCATCCTATCCCCTTTCTTTATACAGGGGAACCAAACAACCATCCTCCCAATCCTGTGGAACCTCTCCCCTTCTCCAACATAAATTATATAACCTATACAGCCATTCCTCCACCCCTCTGCCTCCCATCTGTAACATTTCCATACTCACACCATCTAGACCTGTGGACTTTCCTTTTTTTTCCTTTAGTCAACGCCCCTAATAATTTCTTCATTTGATTTCCAAATCCTCTTCCTGCCCCACTTCCGCCCCTCACCCTCCACCTCTTGTAATCCTCCTCATCTCTCCACCCATTTCATTCAATAATCCTCTAAAATATTCCCCCCATCTTTTCCTCACCCTATCCTCCCCTCCTATCCATTCCCCTTCCCCTCCCTTAACCCTCTCCCCTAACCCCTCCATCTTCTTCCTTTTTTTATTTACTTCTTTCCAGAATATCTTGCTCCCCGTTTCAAAATTTTCTGTCACTTTTCTACACCATTCATTATTTGCATTTCTCTTCGCCCTCTCCACCGCCCTCTTTGCTGCCACTCTAACCCTTCTATATTCCTCCCAGCTTTCCCTTCTCCTATTCCCCAACCATTTCACATAAACTCTTTTTCTTTTTCACCAACTCTTTCACCTCCTCACTCCACCATTCACTTCCTTTCCTTCTACTTGCTCCCACCTTTTTTACTCCACATATCCTTCTGGCCTCTTCACAAATTGTCTCTTTAAATCTCATCCACTCCTCCTCCACTTCCCTAATTTCCATCCCTCCACCTATCCTCCATACCCCTCATAAACTCCCTCTTACACATTGCCTCATCTAATTTTTCCACCTTTATGACTTCTATTCTCCTCTTTTTTTCTCTTTCCCTAACCGTTACCTCTCCCCCTACCCTTAATCTAGCAACCACCAAATAGTGATCAGATAACCCCTTACCTGCCCCTCTGAATACATTTACATCTAGTAATCTGCCCCTATCCTTCCTATTTATACACACATAATCCAATATCGCCCTCCCCCCCGTTATCTCACTCTTCCATGTATACTTATGATTTTCACTTTTCTTGAACCAAGTATTCCCAATTATCATTCTTCTATCAACACACAATTCTAACAGACTTTCTCCATTATCATTCCTTTCCCCTACCCCAAATGGACCTATAATTCTCCCCATCTCCTCTCTTCCCACTCCTGCATTCAAATCTCCTAATAAACAAATTTTATCATTTACCCCGAAACTTTCCCAACATTCATTCAACTCACTCCAAAATCTTTCTCTCTCTCCTCCTCCCTCGCTCCATTTACTGGTGCATACGCGCATATAAAAACCCACATTTCCCCCCAAATTTCATTTTAACCCACATTATTCTCGAACTCACCTATTTGCACATTTTTACCTTATCCCACAACTCTTTTCTCATAACTATTCCTACCCCTTCCCTCGCCCTCACTCTCTCGTTCACCCCCGAAATCATACCCTTAAATTTTCCAAAGTCCATCTCCTTCTATCCTTTCAGCTTTGTTTCTGTCAACCCTAGCACATCCAACCTTTTTCTTCGAAAACATTAACCCCCCTTCTTCCCTTTTCAGATCCTCATTTATCCCTCTCACATTCATACAACCCACTCTAATCTAATCTCTTTTACCCATCCTAACTCTTTACTCCCCCTTACTCCCTTTTATCCTGACCCTCTTATTCACCACTCTACTTTCCACTATTCTCACACTTGATTCGGCTGCACGTTTACCGGGATCCCACAACCTGAGGCACTTCCCAATACCTCAAGCTCCAAACCCCGCTCAAACAACCACACCCTAAAAAATCCTAAATCTATATTCTAAAGCTAATTCACAATATATAAATAAAACTTAAATTAAAACTTATGTTGTTTACGAAATTAATACTTTGATGTATATTCTTCCTACTTTGAAGACACTCCTCTTCTTCTCAGCTTTCGAATCTATTCCTATAGGAAAAATCAAAAGGATCCTTGATGTAGAAGATACTCATCCAGAGTACCTTTGCTTTTTTCCTACACTTAATTCTTTCTTGCTTGATATTTTATTCTATCCTGATGTTGATTCGCAACACTAGTATTTTAATTTTATTTGAAATACTTCTATATATTATAATAAGTTGCACTCAAAAGCCTTGAGGTGATCTTTTTCACGTAAATACAAAGTAGAAAACCTCAGTAAATTTCTTTCCTGATGATGATTTGTAGTAACACTTGTATTTAAATTATATTAGAAACACCTCTGTTACTTTTACTAAGTTGCACTTTGATCCTTTAGATCCTTGAATATTCTTCTTCAAGTAAAATAAGGCAAAAAAACCTCAATAAAATCTAAGAGTC
>JABUQX010072892.1:10000-22500 GCA_015478945.1 Trachelipus rathkii
TAGGAAGCCTTCAAATGTAACTAAAATTATTTCAAAGTTTCTTAAAAACTTCTATATAAATCAATCATTCAACCTTTGGAACAAAGAATTATTAATTAAACTGTTAATAACTTTTTGTTTATAATTTTATAACTATCAAGTTTTTAAAAATAATTTTACTAAAATTTTATGAAAATTTATTAAAAACATATATTTTACGTACCTTAAAGCAATAAATCAGTAAATCAGTAAGGTCAGCCCTAGCACCCCTCCCCTCTACACCAAGATATGCCACGTTTTGTTTTCTATTGACTTACTAGCTTTACTCATCTTTAGCCCTGTATAAGTATAAAAGAACAAATAAGTTCTTCTCTGCTAACATAAAATGTATTTTATTAAAAATCTTTCTAAGTTCTTATTTAAAAAATAACAATTATTCACTTACATTTATATTACTCGTTCGATGTTAACTAAAATATTTCAAAGTTTTTAAATAATTCGGATTTTCTTTATTATATTATTATTATTATATAGTACATTGACAATCCATCACGAGAAAACACAACATCCCCGCACTCGTTACAGAAACGAAACTGACCTCTCTTCTGTAAAATGGTTTGAAATAACTACTTTATGCCTAATTTAGGATAATCCTTTTGTAGCCCGGGGCGATTTAGGCCTAATTCCAAGTCAAAATATATTTCAAACTGACCTTTTTCTGTAAAATGTGGTGCAATAACTACGTTAGGCCTAAATTTTAGGCCTAAATTTAGGATTAAGCCTTTTTTGTATCCCAGGCTGATTTAGCCTAATACCCGGTCAAAAGGTAATTCCAGTTTAGACAAGAATCATTGTTATTATTATTATTTTTATAATATATTCAACTGAAACATGCTGGATCGGTAAGATCCTTTAAGCAGGTAAAAGGAAATGTTTTCCTTACTTGTGATTGGTCGGGGTAATCCTTATCTCTATATGACCTCGTATGTGATTGGTCGAGAATTATTTTTTATCGTCTTTTGAAAATTAACTTTGTTCTTTAAACTTGTATTTGAGCAGGTGTGTGTTTTATTATCTTTTAGACCCAAACTCATTTTAAAATCATAGTCATTTTAGCTGTTAAGCGGTGCACAAGTTATCTGATTTGTATTAAAAGTGTTTTATTTTTACTAAGTGTATATCATATTTATAATAAATACTTACATTGAGGAATAATTATTAATTTCACTAGAATAGATAATAATTAATTCACTAGTTCATAAGCTAACCACCAGGGCTCAGCATGAGCCCCACCCGCAAAGTCAGCCAACCCCGCACCCGCTGGTGCGTCCCGCCGCGTCCCCGCCGTCGCGTGCGCCCGCAAGGACGCAATATTTCCGCGTTCCCGCCCGCCGCGGTGCGCCCACAGGCGCAATAATTTTCCGCGCGAAAATGATATATACTATATATATATATATATATATATATATATATAAATTATATTTATATTTAATATATATATAATATATATATATATATATTGTGTGTGTGTGGTGTGTGTGTGTGTGTGTGTGTGTGTGTGAGTGTAAGTGTCTATGGTTGAACGTAAGTGTCTATGTGTATTTGCGTATGTGTGAATAAGAGATATAGTGTATGTGTGTATAAGTGTAAATGTTTCTATGGTAAGTGTAACTGCTTATAAGAATGAATCATCAATATAGGTGGTATCAAAGATGACGCCCATCAAAGATGAGTCATCAAGATGAACCACCAAAGCTGAGGTACCAAAGCTAAGTTATTAAATTGAAGCATCAAAGCTGAGGCATCAAAAGCTGAGGCAATAAAGATGGGGGCATCAAAGCTGAGACATCAAAGTTGAGGCAGCAAAACTGAGGCATCAAAGTTGAGGCATCAAAAGCTGAGGCATCAAAGATGAAGCATCAAAATATCGAGTGGGTGGGAGCGTATGTGTAAGTGTGTATGTGCGTGTGTGTGTGTGTGTGTGTGTGTGTGTGTGTGTGTGTGTGTGTGTGTGTGTGTGTGTGTGTGTGCATGTGTGGTATGTGTGTTCTAATAATAATAACAATAGGCTTGAAAGTAAAATAAGACTAATTATAATAATAAAATAAAAATGTTTTAATAAATTATACGTTATATGTGTAAGTGTGTGTGCGTGTGTGTGTGTGTGTGTGTGGGTGTGCCGTGTGTGTGTGTGTATGTGTGCGTGTGTGTGTGTGTAGTGTGTTCTAAATAATATAACAAAGGTCTGAAGTAAATAACACATAAGTTATAATAATAAAAAAAAAAAAAATGTTTAGTGATATATGTTTTATGTGTGAGTGAGTGTGTGTGTGTGTGTGTGTGTGTGTGTGTGTGTGTGTGTGTGGTGTGTGTGTGGTGTGTGGTGCGTGGGAATATAGCGATATTTTTCATTCGCGCGAGAATATTGCGCCTGCGGGCGCACGCGGCGGGCGGGAACGCGCCGGGTCGCACCTCGGGTGCGGGGTTGGCTGACTTTGCGGGTGGGGCTCATGCTGAGTCCTGGTTGTTAGCTTATGAACTAGTGAATTAATTAATTATCTATTCTAGTGAAAATTAATAATTATTCCTCAATGTAAGTATTTATTAATAAATATAATATACACTTAGTAAAATAAAACACATTTTTAATACAAATCAGATAACTTGTGCACCGCTTAAACAGCTAAAAATGACTATGATTTTAAAATGAGTTTGGGTCTAAAAGATAATAAATACACAACCTGCCAAAATACAGTTTAACATACCTAAAAGGCAAAAAGCTATAAAATAATTCTCGACCAATCACATACGAGGTCATATAGAGATAAGGATTACTCCGACCAATCACAAGTAAGGAAAACATTTCCTTTTTATCTGCTTAAAGGATCTTACCGATCAAGCATGTTTCAGTTTTGAAAATATATTTATAAAAATAATAATATAAAATGATTCTTGTCTAAACTGGAATTACTTTTTGACCTGGTATTAGGCTAAATCAACCTGGGATACAAAAAGGCTTATCCTAAATTTAGGCCTAAATTTAGGCCTAACGTAGTTATTGCACCACATTTTACAGAAAAAGGTCAGTTTGAAATATATTTTGACCTGGAATTAGGCCTAAATCGCCCCGGGATACAAAAAGGATTAATCCTAAATTAGGCATAAAGTAGTTATTTCAACACATTTAACAAGAGAGAGGTCAGTTTCGTTTCTGTAACGAGTGCGGGATGTTGTGTTTTTTCGTGATGGATTGTCAATGTTACATATATAATAATAATAATATAATAAAGAAAATCCGAATTACTTTAAAAAACTTTGAAATATTTTTTAGTTAACATCGAGCGAGTAATATAAATTTAAGTGAATAATTGTTATTTTTTAATAAGAACTTAGAAAGATTTTAATAAATACATGTTATGTTAGCAGAGAAGAACTTATTTTTGTTCTTTTTATACTTATTACAGGGCTAAAGATGATGTAAAGCAGAAGTCAATAGAACAAACGTGGCATAGCTTGGTGTAGAGGGGTGCTAGGGGCTGACTTAACTGATTTACTGATTTAATGCTTTAAAGGTACGTAAAATATATGTTTTTAAAAAAATTTTAAATAATTTTTAGTAAAATTAATTTTAAAAACTTGATAGTTATAAAATTTATAAACAAAAATTTAACAGTTAATAATAAATTCTTTATTAAAAGATAATGATTTATTATAGAAGATTTTAAGAAACTTTGAAATAATTTAGTTATATTTGAATGAGTAATATATATGTACGTGTTTAATTAAACATAAAATGTTTTAATAAATTAATACGTTATATTGTAAGTGAAGTGTGGTGTGGGTGTGTGTTGTGGTGTGTGTTGTGTGTGTAAAGAGAATATGTAAGTGTCTAAGGGTAAATGTAAGTGTCATAGTGAATGTGTGTATAAGTGTAAGTAAATCTGTGTGAGTGTAAGTAAATCTGCGTGTGTAAGTAAATCTGTGTGTGAGTGTAAGTAAATCTGTGTGTGTGTGTGTGTGTGGTGTTGTGGTGTTGTGTGTGTGTGTGTGTGTGTGTGTGTGTGTGTGTGGGTGTGGGTGTGTGTATGTGCGTTAAATTTGGCTAATTATAAAACACAATAAACCTTTAGTAATAATTTTAAGTTAATAATAAAAAAAATAAAAAAAAAATAAAAAAAATAAAAAAAATAATAAAAATAATAATAAAATAATAAAAATAATAATAAAAATAAATAAAAAGTAAAAAAAAAAAAGAAAAAGTTAAAGGTTAAAAAATATATGAGTTTAAAGCAGTAAAACATATGAGTTAAAGCATAAAGCAGAAAAGTTAAAAGTAAAGCAGAAAGTTAAAGTAGTAAAGCAGAAAGTTAAAGCAGTAAAAGCAGAAAGTAAAGCAGTAAAGCAGTAAAACACGAGCATGCTAAATCCCTTAGGTGTTAGGTAATACCTCTTATTGATTTACTGTATTACTGCTTTAAGGTCTGTAATGTATGTGAGTTACGTGAGTTAAAGCAGTAAAACAATGAGTTAAAGAGTAAAGCAGAAAGTTAAAGCAGTAAAGCAGAAAGTTAAAGCAGTAAAGCAGAAAGTTAAAGGCAGTAAAGCAGTAAAACAAGAGCATGCTAATCCCTTAGGTGTTAGGTAATACCTCTATTGATTTACTGATTTACTGCTTTAAGGTATGTAATGTAATGTGAGTTACGTGAGTTAAAGCAGTAAAAAATGAGTTAAAGCAGTAAAGCAGAAGTTAAAGCAGTAAAGCAGTAAAACAAGCATACTAATACCTTTGTTGCTAGGTAACAACCTCTATTGATTACTGATTTACTGCTTTAGGTATGTAAAAATGTATTAATAATTATGTGAGTTAAAGCAGTAAAACATGTGAGTTAATAAGGCAGTAAAGCAGTGAGTTAAAAAGCAGTAAAAGGCAGTTAAAATCAAAGCATACTAAATCCCTTAGGTGCTAGGATAACACCTCTAATTGATATACTGTTTTACTGCTTTAAGGTATGTAAAGTTAATGTTTTATAAAATTTCGTAACAATTGGTAGTAAAATAAAATGATCTAATATATCAAGACACTCACAATGCAATTTTTCTTCATTTACATACAATTTTAAAAACTTACTAGAAATTAAAACAGTGATTATATTAAGTAAAAAGTATGAAGTCATAAATCTCTCAATGTGTTTTAATTAACAAACTCGTGTACATGTATATAGAAATATAGAATGAGTAATCCACGAATTATTGATCTATGACGTCATCGCACAAGTTGAGATATCCAAGTTGCAAGCTGTAATCAAATATCAACGATGTTGATGAGTGTAATATCACGTCAGACTGTATCTGTATGTATGTCGCGCAGTGTGCACGATAAGTTAAAGTGGTAATGGTTTATAATGTAAGTGTCTATGGAGAGTGTAAGCGCTTATAATGTCATAGTGTGTATAAGTGTCATAGTGATGTTGTGTAATAAGTGTCGTAGTGTAATGTTGTGTATAAGTGTTTATGAAAAAGACTAACCATAGTAGAAGCATCCTGCAACTTGTAATATAGCACCAATCGAATCCTCATACCTTTTAACATAGGGGTAGACACCCATATTAGGGCTATTCTAGGCTCAGGGAGGCTAGAAAAGGGTTTGAAAAAAGTGGCACTCAGTTGGCACTATGTGGCACTCACTTGGCACTATGTGGCACTCACTTGGCACTCATTGGCACTCACTTGGCACTCATTGGCACTCATTGGCACTCACTTGGCACTCACTGGCACTCACCAGCACTCATAGAATAATCATAGAATACTAATAGAAAATCACTAGATACTTCTTACGGTGGTTGGGAACCATCAAAGCCATCAAGTCAGCGTGGGCCAAAATTGACCCATGGTATATGGCAGGGTCAAGGCTGAAATATCATGGTCAAACAAGGTTAAGACATCAAAGTTGTAGGGGCACGTGTAGGCTAGGTACAGGTGTATACGCTAGGTGAAGGTTGGGTGGAGGCTAGGTGTAGGTGTATGCTATGTTAGGTTTAGGTTAGGTTAGTTAGGTTAGGTTAGGTTAGGTTTGGTTGGTTAGGTTTAGGTTAGGTTTTAGGTTAGGTTAGGTTAGGTTAGTCTGGTTAGGTTAGGTTAGGTTAGTTAGGTTAGGTTAGGTTAGGTTAGGTTAGGTTAGGTTAGGGTTAGGTTAGGTAGGTTAGGTTAGTAGGTGTAGGCTTGTGTAGGCCTGGGTGTAGGCTTGGGTGTAGGCTATGTGGAGGTGGGTGTAGGCTAATATATGGAGGCTAGGTGTAGGCTAGGTGTGTGTGTGTGTGTGTGTGTGTGTGTACAGACAAGGCCTCCCAAGTGGAGTATTTCATATGAAAACACACCAGCAATGTGGGGTAGGATAGCTTAGTGGGTTACTTTTTACGCTACCCCACTAGGCTAAGCCTCCTCTATGGAGTATTAAGGGTGAAATAAATACGTTACGCCAAAAAAATTTTGGTACCACAGAAGTTCGAGAGGACTTCAAACATGTGTGTTCGTGTGCGAGAAGAGAACACACGTAAAGCCACAAAAGTACGATCCGTGCACAACCAGCGCGCGCAACCAGCTCTAGCCTACTCAGTCATTCTGGCTCGAGTGGCGCCAATAAACCAATCAGCGCGCTGTATTCCGAGACTCTCGTTCTCAGCCAATTATATTGCTTTAAATTCCGGTTTTCGCTGGATTTTTGTGTTTTTTGACAACAAAATTGTTACTTGTGGAATTCGAAAGTAATGGAGTAGTTTTTCGCAACATTTTATTGAATTTATTTCAATTTTGGAGCAAGATAAAATATTGAACGTGAAATTATTATTATTATTATTATTATATATTATATTATTAATTATTATTAATTATTATTATTATTATTATTTTATTATATTATTATTTTTATTTTTTATTTTTATTTTTATTTTTATTATTATTATTATTTATTATTAATTATTATTATTATCATTATTATTATTATTATTATATTATTATAATTATTTTAATATATATATATATATATATATATATATATATATATATATATAATATATATTAGACACACAAAATATATATAAAAATACTATATAGATATATATTATATATATATATATATATATATATATAATATATAATATATATATATAATATATATATATATATATATATCCTTGCTAATAGTATTCACATCCAATTTACATGAAACTTTAAGGAAATGTCTTAAATAAGCTAGAAAGAAGGAAAAACTTGATAAAAATCGTGAGAAATGATACGGAAAAAAGTTATGACGTTCTCCAATTTTTTATTTTTAGGAATAAATTTGAAATGTCACACAAACGCTTGTGTATGGGGAATCCGTCCCCAGTACCCAGACCCGTGAATGGTAGTATAATAAAAAAAAAGTTCTTTAGTGACAACGCCTATCAAAAACGTGCAACTTTATAAAAAATATAGGCTATAGATATAAAATTTTGAGACTTCATAAATTTTTTCAGGGTTCCATTTTGGATTTTCTGTAAGGTTCATAAAAATCGGCTTGACAATGTCCTCCATTAAAAAATGTTATAAATATGAACTTTGAAGACCATAACTTTTTCTGAGTAATTTTTTTAATCTCATTATAGCTCATTTTATATATATATATATATATATATATATATATAGACTCTATAGAAGACACATATTCTATATAATCTCAAACACCATATCTATATATATATATATATATATTATATATATTATATATTATATATATATATATATATATATATATATATATATCCAGCCTCTAAGAGCCACAATCCATATCTCAAAAACTACAATAGCTACAGGGAAAAGGAATACATTGTTGGAATCCTGGTAAAATTTTAGTGCGGAAACTGTAATATATATATATATAATATTAATATATATATATATATATATATTATATATATATATATATATATTTAGGAAATTAAATTATAAAAATTAATTTAAAAAATATATATATATATATATTATATATATATATATATATATATATATATATATATATATATATATATATATATATATATATATATATACATATATATATATTATATATATATATAATATTATTATAATATATACATTACTATATATGGTCAGCGTTTAGTATATCCGTCATATGTATCTTAAAACTATTAATGCTACAGTAAACGGAATACATTGGTGGAATGCTGGTCCAATATAGGTTGGTAAAATGTAAAATAACAAAAAAAAAAAAAAAAAAAAAAAAAAATAATATTTATAATCCTAAAAAACTACAAGTATACAGCAAAAGGAAAACATTTTTGGAATCCTGGTAAAATTTCACTAGGAAAATGTAAAAAATAAAAACATAAAATAAATTATTGTTTAATAATTAAAGTAATAGAATAAAAGGCCTATTTAAGATGGACATTTTTCATTGGTTTCTCGTTAAAATAAATAGTTTCTCGTTAAAATAAATAGACTTTCTATTAGACACCCAAATACCCCCGGAGGGGGAAATAGATTCCTACCCTCCGTAGTTCCCGGAAGGCCGAGAGACCCCGACTCCTGCGATCGGTGCGGTATACCTTCTTATCCTTAACGGTATATTCTTATTAAAAAAAAAAAACTTAACTATACTAGAAAGTCTATATTTATTTTAACGAGTAACATATAAAAGGTCTTAAATAGGCTTTCTCCTCATTATACTAAAATTATTAACAATAATTTTTTTTCTTACATCTTCCGAATTAAAATTTTACCAGGATTCCAAAAATGTATTCCTTTTCGCTGTAGCTATTGTAAGTTTTTGAGATTTTTTTTTTCTTTTTTTTTTTTTTAAACATTATTTCCGCACTAAAATGTTATCCAAGCATTCCAGCAATGTTTCCTTTTCCAAGAGCTGTTGTTAGTTTTTTTGATATGATTGTGCTCTCTAGAGGCTGACCTCTCTCCTCTCTCTCTCTCTCCTCTCTCTCATCTCTCATCTCTCTCTCTCTCTCTCTACTCTCTCTCTCTCTCTCTCTCTTCCTCTCTCCTCTCTCTCTCTCTCTGCTTCTCTCTCTTCTCTCTCATAACTCTCTCTCTCTCCTCTCTCTCTCTCTCTCTCTCTCTCTTTATATTATAAATATAACATCATATTAAAACATCACCTATATTATAATATATATATATATATAATATATATTATATAATTATATATATATATATATATATATATATATATATATTATAATATTATATATCAACAATTGCCCATTCTAACTTTCTATAACATGAAATTTAATTACCCGTCACATAAACAACATTTCTCTAGAGCCACATAAACTAAATGCGATGAAAGTTCTAACCAGAACAAATTTTGGCCAATACAAAGAGTCATTTACAATAGTTTATAGACAATATCTCTGTCCCATCCTAAACTATGCACTATCTGCCTAGGCTTCCACAATATCAAAGTCCAAATTCCAAAAACTAGAGGTTCAAAAGAAAGCTCTAAGAATAATAACAGGCTGTCTTAACTCTAATGTCATTTATCATTTATAAACAGAAACGATAATTCATCTAGATATGATAGTCTGCCAATTTTACGGTAAAACGCTTTCAATAGACCACCCTTTGCACCAAACATTACAGCAGCCACAGGCACAAGGAAATTAAAAAGTCACACGAGCCATGTACTATTTGGAAACATCTTAAATCTTCTATCCTTATCTAGGTCGGCAGTTAGGTTTCTTTAAACAACGCTCTTTCCCTATTTTCTGCTCTTGGTCTTGTGCTATTTGACGTTGTACATTTCGAAAACTTTCGATAGTTTGCACAAAAAATTAATTTCTAATCTTTTCCTCTTTTGGTAAATATCACTCTCTATGACTTCCTTTCCAGTTGTTCTATAGCAGCTGCTGTAGACGGCCACCGGTCATCCTTTAAATCTATCTGCAGTGGTGGTCCTCTGGATTCTGTTTTATTAAAAAGTTTTTTTTACATCCTTTATCAGTGATCTTCCATCTGTCATTTCGTTTGTCCACAATTATGCCGAGATATGATGAGATGGAACCACATTACTCATTTCAGTTTGAAGACAACCTTCTCAACAGCAATAATCAATGCTAGGAGGTTGGCTATGGTGCAACTGACATCTAATCATCATCGTATCTTAGTTGAAGCAAAGAGAAAGCTATTGTTTTCAATGACTCAAAAACTCAGTTCCGTCACCTATCTATTTAACAATCTTCAAAATCACAACTCAAACTTCACTTTTCTCTTAATAGGCTTCGTATTTTCTATATAGTAAGAATTACACTGATTCTGTCATTAAACAAGTTTAAAAGAGGTTGGATGTTCTAAGTAGTCATCGGAACTACAATCCATCACCCCAGTTGCTTGCTTGAAATAAGCATTGAAAATCTTGGGTGGTTCCAAACATATTTCTCTTCTTGACATGTAAAGTCGAATTTTTTTAAAGTTGTCAACCCTTTTGCTGCCCCTAACACTTTGCAATCTCTTTCATGCAGTCAAACTGCCTTATCATTCTTCTTAAGCAATAGCTATTACAAGTATCAATGATCTTTTGAACTCGTAGTATTTAAGGATATATCAAGCAAGTAGCCTCTTCACACAGTCTTATCCATTCTCTTTCCAATTTTCTGATGACAGAATTAACCACTTTGATCATTCTTCTTTCATGAATTTAATTGCAATGGTAAAGGACTGACTTCCTTTATCAATTTTCACCACATTCCTTTAATTGCACACTTTCAAACGCCATGTATCGTATCATGTTGCCCATTAATCCTAATAATGAACTGGTTTTTCCTCTACTCTGGTGGAAAATATTCTTTTAACTTCCAGTATTATATACACCAAAGTTCATATAATATATATATATATATATATATTATATATATATATATACTTAGTTCATAATATATGAAAATAATTATATATATATATATATATATATTATATATATATTATATATATATTTAATATATATATATATATATATATATAAACTACAATAGCTACAGGGAAAAGAAATATATTTTTGGAGAAAAAAAATCTAATAAACTACGGCAATTAGGGGGCTCGAGCAGACGGGGAACACAGGGGGGACGTTTTCCATACCCTGTAGGGGAGGGGCGGAGGAACCCCCTTGACACCCAAATACCAAAGAGCGGGGGTTCCGGAGACCCTCCCCGGAGGGGGGGAATTAGTCCTACCCCGTAGTTCCCCGGAAGGCCGAGAGACCCCGACTCCTGCCATCGGTGCGGTATACCCTTGGGGTATTCTTTAGTTAAAAAAAAAGGTTATTTATGCTCCATAGAGATAAATAGGCTTCCTCCTCATATTACTCTAACTATTAACAAATTTTTTTTTATTTATTTTTTTTTTAACTAAAATTTTGCCAGCATTCCAAAAATGTATTCCTTTTCCCTGTAGCTATTGTAGCTTTTTAGATTTTTTTTTTTTCACATTTTCCGAACTAAAATTTCACCAGCATTCAAAAAATGTATTTCTTTTCCAGGTAGCTATTGTTGTTTTTGAGATAAGGGTTGGTCCTCTTCTAAAGGCTGATATATATATATATATATATATATATATAATATAATATAATATATATATAATATATATATATATATATATATATATATATATATATATATATATATATATATATATATATATATATATATATATATATATATATATATATACTGTAAAATTAAACAATTAAACATATGTGTAGCACTAGTTCAAATTTTATTTCCAAAGGAATAAAACCACAATATAAAGGCCCAAAAAAAGACACAACAGTTGAAATGGAACTCTATTCATAATGGGATACCAATATATTGTAGCACTAGTTCCAATTTTATTTTCAAATAAGTATAAGCACAATCTAAGATCACTTATCATGAGAAACAAAAGTTGATATGGGAGTAAATAGAGAATGCAGGTATATATATAATATATAATATATATATATATATAATATATATATATATATATATATATATATTATAATATAATATTTATTTAATATAAAAATCTATTTTTATAAAAATATAATATATATATATATATATATATATAATATGTTATAATTTGGTTTAAAACCAAATTTTTGTTTTAAAAATATAACACATATCCTCAAACCTACAATAGTAACAGGGAAAAGGATACATTGGAATTTCTGGTACATTTTTAGTGCGGAAAATGTAAAAAAAAAAAAAAAAATCATATCTCAAAAAATAAAATAGCTAAAAGAAAAAAGAAAAAATTTTTTGGAACCTTTTAAAAATCCTTCCTTATGAATTGAGTACTAGTAAATTTTCTGTAAATAAATAAAAATTGGCTATTTTTTTTTTTTTAGGAGCAGGGGACATAGTATATATATATTATTTGTAAAGGTATTACACGGCAATGTAGGGGGCTCGAGCCGACGGGGAACACAGGGGGGGACGTTTTCCATACCCAATAGGGGAGGGGCAGAGGAACACCCG
>JABUQX010072892.1:30000-47500 GCA_015478945.1 Trachelipus rathkii
AAAAAAGCTCCTCAACTTGCAGTGTGGTCCGAGACAAGGGCGTTGGTGTTGGAAGAATTTCGATGGGATTGGTTACGACTAGCCATCGGAAAATGTTTTACGAGCGCATGGGTGTTGAACGGTGAGGGAGCTCTGAGATGGTCAAGGTATTAATAATGTATTACGCTTTTTTCATAAGAAACAGATCTTTTCAAGTCTATAGCAAAAGCAAATTTGTTTAAAGTTTATTTGTTTTGTCTCTTATCTTTATTCGTCAAGGCACTTCCCAGTATTATGTATCAGTAATATTGCATTCTCGCATAATGGTATGACAGCCAACTGCTGCAGATAATCATATTGAAAATGGTGATTCCCCTTTTTAAATCATTTCTTTGATCAATCAATGAAAATGTTTTCCAAGACGCATTTTGCGAAGTTGCCAACAGAAGTGGTTTTCTGGTAATGCGAAGAGGCCGGTTATGATAATCCATGCTGTGGCGAGTGAATGGCTCTTCGTGAGACAGTCCGCACATTAAATGGACAAGAACAGGGGGCAATTCATCAGACTTTTTTCCATTAGTGATTATTTCAAACGTTAGAAGAGAATTTCCGCGAAGTCAGTGTATCCATACTTGCTTATTCGTCTTTTGTGAAAGCGTTACTCATTCATCGATATCTTTTGAAATAACTTGCTTGCTATTTGTGTATAATAGAATTTAATCTGAGCACAGTCCCATTTCTTTTATTAGCTAAGGACTGTTAGTATTGTACATCTCACTTCAAACGTAAATCTCTAAAAAACAATATTGTAAACTAAAAAAGTATTAGACATAACATACTTTTTGTAATTTGGTACATGGGAGAAGAAAGCCTAACATGAGATGGCTTCGTAATGAGTGTTCAATTGCATAAATGCAGCATATGGATATGGAACGAAGGACTAGTTTTGTGCGATTCTTCTATGTTAGGTGATAATGAACATATGTATGTATAATATCTATTATGAATAAATGAATTTTTGTTTTCATCTACATTTCATTTTGGTTGATCATATTTTGTATTCCAATTTGTGTATTGAAGTGTAATTATCGTGATAGTAGTAGTATAATGTATATTATGACGTCTTAATATACTAATTTTAATTTCGATGAGTAGTATATATTATATATATATATGATTATCGTTGATCACAGTATTATATTCTATATATATATATATTATATTCATATACTATATATGAGTTACTTGTATATATATATATATATATAGAGTATAGTATATACTTATAGTATACTATATATTAGTCATATATATATTATATTATATATATGAGATAATAGTATATAATACTATATTATATATAGGTCTATATTGATATATATATATAATTAGTATATAATTTCTTTACTATATAGTATATAGGTTACTATTGTTTGTCTATAGGTTGTATGTCTATGTTATTATATAATGTAGATACTATATATGTCGCTAGTATATTATATATATATACATGAAATATATAAGTATATAATATATAATTATATATTATAGTATATATACTATAATATTATGATATATACTACTATATGTATAAGGTATATACCTAGTAGTATAGTATCGTGATTGGTTATATAGTAGTTATTAATGTTATATTATATATAATATATGCTTGAATATATATATGATATATAGTATATGTAGTAGTTAATATATATATATAATTATATATATATAGTAATAGGTTAGTATATAATACTATATAATAAATATAAATTCACGATATGATATTTATATACTTATATATATATGTAGTAGTGTATATAGTATATATATGTGATGATATATATTATTATGTAGGTTATATCCAACTTAGTTAGGAGATTTATTGTATATTGTGTGTTTTCAGGTTTATTTGAGGATAGAATAGGGTATACGTAGAAGTATATATATATATGCCAGTTAAGGATGTATTGATTTCTTTGTGAGTGGCTGTATGTGCTCTTGATTTCAAGCATTGTGACCATGGCAACTAGCTTATGGAGCAATCAAGTGCAGAAGGGATCTGGTATTCATGTCGCACGCTCACCGAATCGAATGGTATCTTGCCATTGTGTCTCGTGCATTAACTCTTTAACTTTGTTTCTATCGATTATTCTTTAAATCGTTTCTTCCTTTAAGTATTCTTTTTGATATTTTTTGTCAGAACTTTTTTACGCGTTTTGCCTATATCTCAACCTTCTATGGTATTACAATTTCTTAATGTTTGTTTTTGAAGTTCCGCGAGCCCATGGGCGCTCGCTCATGGGTTAAGATATGTGCAAGGGGTGTGCACCTACTTTCGTTGTTTTCTCGATTCAGTTCTAGATTTACTATCAGAGTGCCTTTTCCTCATAAGGTTATCAGTTCACCCACACTCTCCTTCCCGTGGATGACGTGAGATACACGCGAGCAAAAACTGCGGTTATCCATGCTTTTGCAACATCACCTCCGACGGGCTCCAGATGTTGTAGGGGACTCTGAGCACATGGGCTAATCGACTGAGGGAGAGCTATTCGCATTTTTGGCCTGGTAAAATTCGCGGGCTGCTAACCGTGAAGACAAAGGTGGGGGGGTTGCATGTGGGGGTCAAGAGCTGACGCTACAGTCATCGGAAGAGATTGGATTCTTCAGCCGGAGGTCACATCGCAAGCCTACTCCGTTAGAGGGTGGGCGTTGGTCCGGGATGTTGTGTGGATCCTATCTGGTACGTCAACATGGTTGCTGGAGAGAAGTAATTACTCCTTCGCTTATGGAAATGATGCGCCTTTCCTCGTCCCGATGCCTGTTTATTCACGTTTTATGTTTCTATTTGTCTTTATTGTCATGAAATTGCCATTATCGAGACGAGTTTGTGGTTTAATTTTTTTTATGGAAAGTTATTAAAAGTGGGGAAGAAAACCGTGTCTGTAAACCAAGGGTGGGTTTAACACATGTAAGCAACAATTACCATAGATGTTCCGAGGTTTCCTAGCCTGATCCTAGGCCTCCGGTGTCCTACTACCTTCTAAGACGCGCAGGTCCTAGTCGCTTGTCTTCCTTCTCTTAACCTAAGGGTCCTTTGCCTAATTCTCAGCGAGTTGCGTCGATCCGGCATAGCCGCATCCCCAGGGGCCAAACGGTCTGGGCGAATCCGCGAAAGGGTGCCCCCCGTTGTAGTCGTTTTTCATTCGTTTTACTCTATAGTGCTGGGCACCCCCGTAGTCCATACTGTGCGAGCAGATATATATTGTCCCCGGTATACTTACTAGCTGCGATCCACTACCATCAGAATCCTCTTACCGAGCACAGAAGCTTTTGTTCTCAGAGATGCCTTTGAAGAGGCTTGTAAGAGTGGTACGAGTCCTGCCAGGTCACATTAAGTGAGAAAGCTGGGTCCCTTCTGTACAGCTTTGCACCGGATAAAGGTTGCTGATTCTCTGTCATCCTTATAAGATCTCTCGTGCAAACATTTTCTTTTATTTGCTACTAGTGGATGAAATAAGAGAACAGGCACACTAAAGGCCTAATTTATTTTGTTGAACAGAAGACGATGATACTCGGGCTGTCTTATGAGAAACTCCCTAGCAGAACCGATTGTTTCGGTTACAAATTGTATAGTATTGTCCCGTGTCGAGACTCGCCTGATACCTGGTGGATCAAATCTCGTTTACTTTGCTGGACCTTTGATTACCCTCATGCACTCGTACTAGGGTAAAACGATAGGTGTTAACCCAGCAAGTTACAGTGTTCGCTACGTGATTATTCCCTCGACCTAACGTTTGTTTCTAAGATGTCAACGGATTTGGTCACCACTCAAATACTGTACATAAATAATATGCAATATGCACATTTCAAACCTTTAGTAATAAATTACAATTTAGAGTAAGTAAAAAAATTATATTTGATTAAATTTAAGTAATAAACCATAATGATTAATTATTAATTCAGAGAGATTTATTGAATTATTCATCGAGGCTTATGAAGCCCGGAAAGAAATGAAATTCCACAGTAAAGTCCGTTATCTGCAAATTCCACGAGCAGTGTGGTGCATACTTGGGATACAAAGATGGAGTGCATACTGTGAACATATGGATGTGTTGGAGTGCAGAGTGTAAATGTGGGTGGAAACTGATGCAGGTGTGGATGCGATCGTGAATTCAGATATGGATGCAGGTGTGGATTCATATGTGGATACGACCGTGGATTCAGATGTGGATTCATATATGTGGATGCGAACGCGTGTGCAAATGAGAAGTGTGAATTAACCTTGAGTGCGAGAGTGTGAGATTCGAGCAAGGAAAAGCAGTTTTGGATACAGACGCGGAAACAGATGTGATTTCTGTTGTGGATACAGATCAGGATGCAGATTCGATTGAGGATGCTAATGTCAATAACAATTTGGCAAGTTCACAAGGGTGCAAGAATTAAGGGTATGAGTTCTTTGAATCCCCACAATTTTGAAAAAAAAAGCTGAAAGCTTTCGCCATTTGGAAAAAAAAAAAAATAAGAAGAAAAAAAATACAATTTAGAGTGCTTTTACTCGTTTCTAGCATTTCTCCTTTAGGTTGGCTGCAAACATTCCAGTAATCATCGCGAAGCTTTTTCAATATACGGACCCGCAATTATGAAAGACAACCAGGTCGTCACATGTTTTCCGTAAGGCTGTTCCATATATTTTGATATCTCCCACCTATCCAATCTCCCCCTCTCCCGATCCATGCTCAGAGTTCTTAAGCACACAAAGTTGCGGTCCGTTTTTGCAATCGTCAGCCTATAATATATTCGAAAAACTGCTTTCTGGCAGAAAGGTGGTTATTTTTCTCTCGTGCCCGAGATGGCTATAGATATAATATCTATATATAAAATGAGGTTAATGATATATATATATATATAGTAGTAGATCAATATATATAGTAGTATTTATATATATAGTGGTCAGTAGTATTATGCCAGGGGCAGAAGTATAGGTATATGTATATATTATATAGAGTTGTAGTAGGTTAGTAGTAGATCTGAGTAGTATCGGTAGGTAGCTAATATAATAGGGGAAGGATACTATGCCTGGTACGTTCTTGTGAAAGAGTGCCGTCGAATGCCTGAAGACTTGGTTGGTGGGAATTGAACAAGTGGCGGTTCACCAAGTGGTGGATTTTGGATATGTGGAATCAACATCTTTACACATTGAATAAATGATTTGTTTAAAATGAGGGGAGAAGAATAAATTGGTATTTAGGTTTTCTTTGGATTTCTGCAGAGGGCGTATGGATAGGCATTAATAGCGAAAGCGTCTATAGGCGAGTTGGTTAGTGATATATGGTGTTGTTCGTAGGGCAGGCTTCTGATGGAATCAAAAGTTTTTGGTTGTTTTTGCTGTTCTTGGTGTGTGGTAATGTATGAGGATAGGTGAATGCGTTGGTTAGATATGAGAATGGAGGTTGAAAGCTGATTTTTGTTTATAATAGTAATAGTGGAGGTGAAGGCGCCTTTCTACTTTCTCTTGATTTTCAATTTTATATGGTGGAGAGAGGTTAATGAAAGAATTCAGCAGGTGCGGGTGGCAGCGGAGGATGGTGTGTACGAGATGATGAAGAATCGGACAGAGTGCTGCGAAAGAGGGGTTTGAAAGTAAGAGTAAGGTTATAGTACTAAAGTTCACTTTGTGAGTGAGACAGATTCTCGTGTGAAATAGTCAAAGTGTGGTTAGGCAGCTGGAACACTATATTTAGAACTATATGTTGGATGAAAAGGAAACGGATGACTCAGATGTAGTGGGAAAGTTGCGAATGGTAGGGAGGGTGCTGGTGGCACATTAAAGTCGTTGGCGTAAATGAAAAGGAACTAGTCTTGACTGCGCTAGGGTTTACACGAAGGGTATTTGCTTACCTGTTTTCAAGGTAATAATAGAGAGACTAAATTGTTTGGGAATAAGAGGTATAGGATCAAATGTACAATTTGTTCAGAGGCGGACAATCTTAGGGGCGTGTACTATTGAAAAAAAATTGATTAAATGAGGATGAAGCGTATTCAGATGTAGTTGTGTGTGGTTAAGGAAAGGCGGTAAAGTTGAGAGAAATAAATGTAAGAGTGACGCTTGAAATAGTTTGGTCATGTGGAGAGGGATGGATGATAGTTTGGTTGGTTAAGCGGATATAGTGGTGAGTATGTGCGGAATCGACCGGCTGGGAGACAGAAAAAAACGTGGATTGAGTCAGTACCTGGAGAAGAGAAATAAGTTTGGCAGAGCCTAAAGAAATGTGCAGTAATGGCTTGTGGCTATCTCCGGGCAGGGGATGAACCAATATTAATGAAGGCATGTGCATCAGTGAACGCGGTCCGTCGCGGTCCCGTAAGCTCTAGGGTGCAGTTTCTAACTGCGATGACGTCTCTCACTAGAAGGTATAAAGGGCCTGGGCTTTCTTTCTACGCTGTGATTCATATTCTTGCTATACTTTCGTTCTGTTTTCTTTGCATGGCCAGCTCACCTTAGCCAATCAGTCACTGGGGAAGAAGGTGATACTATATATTAAATATTAGTATATATTATAGTATATAGTATATATATATATATATAATATATAGGTATATAGTATATAATATATGTATATAGTTATATGATAATATATAGTATAGTTTATATATATTATATACTAGATTATATATATATATTAGTATATATTTATATATAGAGTATATTATATATGTTATAGTATAATAATATCAGTATTATATCAAGTATATATATATCTAATATATTATAAGTATATATTGATGTACTATAATATGCCGTAGTACTACTATATATATATATATAGTAGAGTACGGTAAATATTATAGTATATATATAAGGGTATATATTTTGAAACATCTATTATATATAGTGTATAATTAGATAATGATATAAATAGCCGGCAGCTATATTATGAGCTAATATATAGTATATATAGTATAGTATATGTATATATAGCGAGATATCGTTCATCTTACCTTTCATCTACACAAATTACACAAATATTTTAATATAAAAACCAAGCAGAAGCCATCCCTGCCTCACTTGCTATTAGTATTGAAACCAATAACACGTTTCGCAACTCTTTACATCTTACCACACGCTTCAGCTAACGTCATACATATTTTGGGTTTTCCTTCAGAGAGCTCCTACTACCAGACACCATTACAGTCACTGGAGCACCCAGCAAACGTGTGTTTCCCTATTAATCTGTTTAGCGACTGTTGCAGTCGCGAGCAAAACCTAAATATAATTTGTTATATACGGTAAGTTATATATATATACTATTATAATATATATATTATATATATAATATATATCATTATATGTATTAATATATGTATATATTGTAATGATATATATAAGTATATTATACTAGTATATTATATAATATAATATATAGTATCTATATATTAGTATATATATATATATATATATATTATATATATACTATATAGATAATATATAGTACTATATATATTATATATAGTATATATTATATATATTATATTAAGCTATATATATATAGATATATATATATGATAGTGATTTTTGTATGATAGTATATATTTATATATATATATATTATATATATATTTATATAATATATATATATATATTTTATATATATATATTATAGTTATATTTATATTATATTAGTATATTAGTAGTATACTGTTTATATAGTATTATATATATATATATATGAGTAGTAGTGTATATATATATATAATATATATTGGCTTGGGGACTCTATCTATATATGATATATAGTATAGGTATAGTATATAGTATAGTATTATATATATACTATATATGAGATATATATATATATAGTATACAGTATATATTATGTTATATGATAGTATATATATATATATATATTATTATAATAAGTGTAGTATTGAGTATTATAGTATATCTATTACTCAGTATATTAGTAGTATATAGGGTGATAATTATGATATATATATATAGTATATATATATAATATCTATATGATATATATTATAAGTAGTAATATATATATGATATACTATATATATATATACGCTGTTATATTATATATTAATGATATATAAATATATAAGTATCTATATATTATATATATATATAGTATCATAATTATTTGTAGTAATAATATTATTAATAGTATATAGTATAGCGTAGTATATAGTATATATATTATATATATAGATATAGTATATATAGTAGGCCTTGAGTACTCAGGACATTTATGGGATGAGAATAGCCGGGTGCTCGAAAAAGCGTACGTTGTGAAAGCCGTTCTTTTTGGGGAGCGTGGGATGGCCTAGTGGTTAGGAGGCATGTGCCGGTGTTGTTAACTGCAGCAACGCGGTAGTCCCCAACGTCGAGCTCGCCGCTTAGACGAGAGTAAAATCTTCTGTGAACTGCGCATTCATCGTTAATGGTTGCATATATAGTAATGGCATATGTATTGTAATAGCTGCCATGTAATTAATGCTGTATATATATTAGTACTAGGTAACCTCAGGGTACAATCCTATAGAATGTAGCTTAAACTCGAAATATATAGCTATAGGTATAGGGTAGTAAAGGTTAGTATAGATATATATAGTCGGTGTGTCATATGTATAGGTGGTAGATATGTAATATATTATATTATGTAACATATTTAAATAATTGTTAGAATATATTATATTAGTAGGTATAGTATATATTATAGTAGTGGCGGACGTATAGGCTTCGTGATATATATAGCTGGTAGGGGTATGATACGTATAGTATACTAAGTATACGTATTAGGTAGTCGCTAGTGTAAGTGTAATGAAGTAGGCCGTCTATTGATAGTGATATATAGTAATAACGATGATAGTGAGTGTAGCTAGCTATAGTATATAGCGTTATATATATATATATATCTGATATAGTAATAGTATTATTTATATCTATGATATATATATATAGTATGGTATTATATGTAGTTATATATATATAATAGTAAAATATATATATTACAGTATAGTATATATTATTATATTCAGTGATATATATATACGTGATAGTCTATGAATATATACTTGAATGGATATACTAGGCTATGATTATGTTATATATAGATAAGTGGCCATATATATTGATGTATATGATATAATATATATAGTTATAAATAATATCATATTATATCTGGTATATATAATATCTGATAGTATCGTTAGTCATAGTAGTAGTGAGTGGGCTAGGAGTGATATTAGGTATGTGATTTTATAATATTTCGTAGTATATTGTATGGATATCGGACGTAGGTCATAGAGTGAGGAGGTAGTTAATATATATATAACATGATAGTCATATATATATATAATGTTTAGTGTATATATATATATAGTATAGGTATATCGTCTACTATATAGGTAGCTAATGTATTATGATATACGTGATAATAGTATTAGTAGTATTATAGGTGACAAGGTATTATGACCGCTCAGCTTCATATAATATATTAATAGTATGAGGTAGGGTGGATAGGTATACTTATAGTAGGGTAGTGATGATATATATTGGCGGGTGTTGAGTGGGTGGCTAGCGCGGAGGGGTCAGATGGAGGGCGGGGGGGTACGCGCGGCCGTAACAGCGTATAGCCTGATATGTTATAGTAGGCGGTGATATAAGATATAACTTATAGGGTAGATAATAGTGTAGATGAGTAGTATACTGAGTGGGTATATAGTCTGAGTCATAGGTATATATCAGCTAGTGAGTATATATAGGTGTAGGGTAGTTTAGTAGTGGCTAGGTATATGTAGGGTAGGATCACCTCACTGATATAGTATAGGCTGATAGGTATTGGCAGGTAGTATAGCGCCTACTATATATATAGATAACGTACTGCAGTATAGGTGAGTAGGTAAGGGTGGCGTAGTACGTAGGTATATAGTCGTATAGTAGTAGATAGTACGTAGTGTAGTAATATTTATGTAGCGTAGGTGAGTGTATGGGCGGGGGTGGGGGGTTATAGGCGTATAGCGGGAGTGAGCGTATGGAGTGAGGTGAGTGTTGGGTATGATACAGGGCGGAGTAGGTGGAGTTAAGTAGGTGTATAAAATGATAAGGTAAGTAATACTGAGGGTTTGTACAAAGCATCTATGTTAGTGAGAGCTACGTTCACTATGACGTAGAACATCGCAGGATGGAGCTAGGCGTGGTGTGGAAAATTGTGGGACCGAATCATGAGTGACTCTGCAGGCGATGTTTTGTGGAGACTTGTGAAACGAAGGCTGTTGTGCACGCGGGGTGAATAGTTTGCTTTAGAAATTTATGCAATTTTGGTGTTCCATTTGAGATATATCGACGGAGTTCATATTGCGATTAGAAACAATACTGTGACATTTCTCATAATAAACTGAGGCCTATATGTGTTCTTGAATTTTAATCGTGGCTGGTGTACATAAATTTTGTTATTCACTGCGGAACTTTTCGCGCCTGCTTGTTACTAACGTGCTTATCGAGTTATCAAATAGACATTTGCTATCCTATTTCCAAAAGTCGGTAAGAGGTTCCCAAGCAATGATAATATAGGTGATATATCATTATAGTACTCACGACTCTAAGCGTAGTATAATCTAGTATATATGTGTATATATTAGGTATCATTATCATTATCTGTATGATATAGGTATATGCTATTATATACGAGCGTGAGCTACGGTAGTGAGGTATAGTAGGTTACGGCTTAAGGTCAGGGTATGGGTGATGATATAGTACGCCGGGGGGAATTTATGAGAGATATGGTATGGGTATGTAGTATTAGGTTTTAGCTGGCTGAGAATTGCTGGTTGGGCGGCAATGTATGTCATTTGAATATTGTACAGCTATTGGATGTGACACGCTATGCGTGTTGGGCATTCCAAGATGGTCACAATAACCCTTTTTCCGGTTGTTAGAATAGGATGTATATATTATTCGTTTGACTGCTAGTGGTATGACTCGCCTATGATTGTCGACTTTTCTTAATAGAGCTTTAGATATAGTAACTTAAATGCAACTTAAGAATGGGACATTGTAAGTTGGGTAATATGTGATGTGCGAGCTAAAAACATTAACTCAAGCCGGAGCTTTGTAGGTGATTGAATGCGCACGATTAAGGTGGTTGATTCGCGGGGAAGCCGCCATGAAAGCCATGTCAGATAAAGCGAGTATAGCTACTAGTACTCCCGCCCGGACCAGTACTCACGAATATTGTAGAGATACTAAGAGGTCTTATAAGGGCGCTGCCTGTGTCGTTCGCTGAGATCTTCTGTGGCGTGTTGTCGCGATTTTTGCTTTTGGCTGTTGCCGGAGGTGGCTCCGAGGGAAGGCCATTCGAATCCTATCTTTATAGCCATAAGATATTAAATATGTATTATGGGTTTAAAAAATCAAAAGATTCCGACTTTGTTATCAAAGGGAAATGGGCAAGTAATCTTAAAGCTGGTGTTGTTTATGAAGCACTGTTCATCAAATCACGTGAACCATTCTAGTCATTTGAAAATTTGTTGAAAAGGCTTGGAAGGATAGGCGACAAAATTGTCCATACATCTTTTATAGCTTAATATCCTCACTTCACACTTGAAAAGGTATCTGAAGAGCTTGACAAAGAAATTGACCAACGGTAAAGGAGCTTTGGAAAAATTAACATACCTTTGTTTTGATATTGTGTTAAAAAGCTTGGGATAAAATAACTGAAAATGAAATTAGTTTAAAAACTAAGCCCATAATTTATTGCTAATTTTGAAGGCTTTGAACCACCAGAAGCGACTTTGCAATATAAGGCAAAAGAAATAAAAATAGTTTTTGCAGTAAATCATTTTAATGTCAATACAACTGTTGTAAATGAACTTAAACCACATCGTTTAGAGATCACAGACGAGGAACTAACTGCAATGCTAGAACAAGAATAAGAGAATTACACATAAAACAAGTGTCACAATGTTCAACACTTTTAATTTCCCTTTTTTTTTACCATCACTATTCAAGGGCAGAGCACTATTCATTGAGGGGGTTTACTCAATTTAAGTGTGAGTAAGAAGAGAAAAGCCTAAGGAGAGAATAGCTCGCAGTTTATATTTCTACAGGCCTATATTACCTCTACCTCAATTGGAGATGCGAGAAAGATGTCTCTTACTTCAGTTATGTTTGATACGCCATTTACTTATTCCTTATATGAGCCAAAAAATGTAACCTAGTTATTTTTTTTAACATTTTTTAATAAATTCTCGAAAATTTACCAAAATTAGGGTTGCTGACATCATATTTATCAACTTTTATGTGGCTATATCTGCCTCATCAGGAGATGCCATCAACCACAGCTTACACAATGTTACTAAAGACAATAGTTTTTGCAGTAAATCATCACCATCAAATTTCATTGAAGAATCATATTTTCCTCCATCAGAGTAGCATTCTTTCAACAGCTTCTAATCACTTTCTGGAACAGCTTTGTCCTGTTCTCAGAACTTCAGAACTTTATCTCTGGAACTTTATTTGAAAATTATCAGAGATCAAGCCGTCAAATTGCAGGCAGCTTATTCAATATATATAGATATATATAATATATTATATATATATATATAATAATAATAATATATATATATATATATATATATATATATATATATATATATATAATATATATATATATATATATATATATATAATATATATATAATATATATATTATATTATATATATAATATTATATATATATAATTCAACGTGTTTATTTGTTTGTTTTTAGCATGAGGAAAAAAATAAGCGATATGTTTTTTTTAATAATTTTGAAAAGAATATTTTACTAATTTATGTAGTTTTTTTTTTATTATTTAGAACTAATTTTATTATTAATAGTTGAGAATAGTTTTTTTTCCTTTTTACCAAACTGTATAAAGAACATAAATTACTGGTTTAAATGTTAAGAAATTTGAAAGAGTAGAGGTTTTTTTTTTTTTTTTTTTTTTTTTTTAATCAAAAATTGACAAACACACCAAAGTTTTTTCAGACATCTAGATCTTTTGATTTAAATTTTTTTTTCCATTGCAAAGCTGTATGCCGACACCTTTTAAATCAATCATTTATATAGTGTATTTATACGGAGCAAAACTATTTCAAGGCGCATTAGGAAAGAAATTGATTCTATGTAATAAAATAAACATTATTAAATAGTTAAAAATACGTATATAAGATAGATAAAAGAGAAAAAACGAAAAAACACTTTCTTAAAAATAAAAAGTAACTGTTAAAAAAATTCGGTTTATAACAAGCCCTCCTCTCTCTCTCTCATCTCTCGTCTTCTCTCTCTCTCTCTCTCTCCCACTCTCTCTATCTCATCACTCTCTCCTCTCTCTCTCTTCTCCTCCTCTCTCTCTCTCTTCCTCTCTCTTCTCCTCCTCTCTCTCTCTCCTCTCCCTCCCCTTTCCTCTTCTCTCTAATAATATATATTATTTTTTAATTATATATTATATAATATATATTATATATATATCTATATATATATATATATTTATAATGACAATGCGCTTATAAATTTGTTCTTAGAGTTAGTCATATGACAAATTTTTTTAATAATAAATTAAATTATCAATTATTATTATTATTTGAAATACATATTTTCAGATTTTATATATGTAGCTCAGTTTTTCCATATTTTATATATATATATATGTATATTTATTGTAAAAGTTCAAATGTTAGCATATGTATTTTTATTTATTATTTATATAATATATATATAATTTAATATAGTATACATTATATTTATATATTATTATATATTTTATTTTATTTTATTTCTACCCTTAAATATTTTTTCAATTTCAGAGGGATAATTAATAGTGTATATTTAAATTATGTTATTAGTATATTATTAAATTATTTATAGTAATAGTAATATATATAAATATTATATAAATATTATATTATTAATACATTAAAGATTTTTTATTTTATTAAATAAAAACAATATTATTTTTTATTAAAAATTTACATAGATTTATTACAATAATTTATATTATAAATTATGATTATATATTATTATATATATTATATCTATATATAATATATATATATTAATGTATATTTATATATTATTTATATATATTATATATATATATTACTTAGTATAATTATATTTATAGCATTAATAGATTTTATTATATTTTATGTTTTTTATATTTGGGATTATTGCTTTATAGTTTTGAGTGTTTGGTTAATTTTATTATTTATATATTAGTAAATATTAGAATCTATTAAATAAAATGTTAATATATATTGATTACGATAGTTATAGTAATAATATATATAATTATGATATAAATTATTGTAGTTTCAGATATATATATATATTTGGTATAGCTGTAGTCATTATGCACTTCAATTTTATTTAGATGAGTTGGTTTTATTCTTTTGCCGTTTGCTTTTTTGTGTTATATGAACTATTAGTGTTATAATGGTTATACTATATAATGGGGTATGAGATTATAGTTAGGGTGGCATAATAGTTTATGTATGTTATAATATATATTAGTATAGTCGTATACTAATTAAGAGTATATTTATTATTATATTATTAATATATTATATTTATATTTTATATTAATATATTATATTATATTTTAATTTATATATAAATTATATATTTATATATATATATATATTATTTCATATTTTGTGTTGTGTGACATTGTATATTATATATATAAATATTTAATTTATATAGTATTATATTATATGTTATATATATAATATATATTATATATTATATATTATATATGTTTATTATTTTATTACTATATATTATAATTTATTTTATATATTCTTTTATATTATTATATATATATATAGGTGTCTGTGATTTGCTTAAATACCACCACTGTAATGAATAATAATTCGAAATTATTAACTATATAAAACACCGAAAAATAAATAATATTATAATTAATTCCATTGTGAAATATATAAATAAATTCTAACATGGTTTTGCATTATTTTAAACATTTGTAATATTTTTGTTTTCCTTATCTTGTTAACCAAGCCATTTATTATGACAACGTAAAAAAGAAAATAAGAAAGTACCCTTCGTTAATTACTGTAACAAATGTTTAACAATGTTATTTTCATATTTTTTTAACTAATTTATTACCCCATATGGTCGAGTATGGTATATATTACTCGGGTTTACTTTTTTCCCCCCCTTTGATCATGTCGAATGATGAACTTAACACTAGCAACACTGCTATTATACCAAAGAACAACATACTTGGAATATACTCATAGCTTTTATCATTAAAATATAAATGAGGGAGCATTGGCGTGAAAATATGTAATTAGTAGTTAATTAATGATGTTTTAAGCGAGTCTGCCTACTTGTTCTTTACAGAGATGGTTTCGGATAAAGATATTATCTACCTTCTCATGATACGAGTGAATATATATATATATATATATATATATATATATAATATATTTATTAATATATAAATATATATTATAGTAGTTATATATATATATATTATATATATATATATATATATATATATATATATATAATATATATATATATATATATATATATTATGTGTGTGTGAGTGGTTTATTTAAATATTAAGTATATGGAAAAATTATAATTAAACTAATTTAAAATGAAATTTTTATTCATTTATTAATATATATATATAATATAATTAATATATATATATATAATATATATATATATATATATATATATATAATATATAATATATATATATATGTTATATATATAATACTAATATATATATTTATATAATATATATAATATATTATATATATATATATCATATATATATATATATATGTATAACTAAAATATATGTAATATATATAAAATATATGTATAATATATAAATATATTTATTTTTCTTCATTTTATATATATATATATATACATTATTATTATATAATATATAATAATATAATATATATATATATATATATATATATATATATATATATATATATATATATATATATATATAATATTATAAATATATATATATATATATATATATATTATATATATATATTAATATATATATATTTATATATATATATATATATAATATATATATAATAAACATATATATATATATATATATATATATATATAAATATATTATATTATATATATATAAATTATATATATATATATATATATATATAATATAATATGGTGTTGTGTGCTGTGTGGTGTGTGTGTGTGTTGTGTGTGTGTGAGAGAGAGAGAGAGAGGAGAGAGAGAGAGAGGAGAGAGAGAGAGAGAGATAAGAGAGAAGAGGATGAGAGAGAGAGAGAGTGGAGAGGAGGAGAGAGAGAGAGAGGAGAGAGAAGAGGAGAGAGAGAGAGTTTGTATGTTTGCGTATATTAAGTTTATGCACCCCTTGAGTCTATTGTTTGCATAAATAAGGTTTATTATTTCCTGTGAATTAGGACTACAAACAGACTTATGATTATAAAAAGAGAAATAATTTTTTTTTTTAAGGAACTGTGATTGTTGTTTTGTGAAACACTAGAGAACAACCTCTATTAAGCAGATAAGTAAATAAAATACATACTAGAGGCTCATCCCCTTATAATATCACGCAAGAAAGAAAAAAAGGAAAGAAAGAAGATTCAAGTTGAGTAGAGAGATTTTAGAACTTTCAAGAAAGCTTTTGGAAAAATTAGGAAATTAGCTTTATATTACTATATATATAATATATATAATATATATATATATATATATATATATATATAATATATATATATATAATATAATATATATATATAATATATATATATATAATATAATATATATATATATATAATATAATATATATATATATATAATATAATATATATATATATATAATATCAATAGGATACGATTGTTAAACCATGGTTTAAACCCATAAAACCATGGTTAAAACATAAAAAAAAAAAACATAATAAAATATTAAAAATGGTATTTATATGGTTTTCTTTAGCATTTTGATATGGTTTTCTCAATTTTTCAATCGAAGAGTAACTGAAAGGAATAAAAAATTTCTTCTGAGTTTATATTATTGGTGAGAATGATTTATATATATATATATATAATATATTATATAATATTATATACTAATATATAATATTATATTATATAATATATATATTTATATATATATATAATATACAATATATTAAATATAGTATTTATATACTATATATAATTATAATAATATATATATATATTATAATACATATATATAATATATAATATATATATATATATATATATATATATATATAATATTAATATATATATATATTATATTCTATATATATATATATAATATATATATATAAAATAAAATATCATATATATATATTGTAAATTTAACATGTTTAAAACATCGATTCTTGTTTATCGAGCATCTTGAAGGAGGAATTTCATTTTCTTCTCTCTACCCATCGATCCCATTC
>JABUQX010072893.1:10000-15000 GCA_015478945.1 Trachelipus rathkii
CCGCCGCTCACGGGCAGAGCCCCCAATTCAAGGGGTGTTGAACGCCTCAAATATTCATCTAACGCAAATTACGCAGCAGATGAGCAAAGACGCAGGCTATTCATAAAGGGAGGGAGATTAAATTGAGAAATACAGAAGATGGAAGAGACTTCCACAAATAGCGCAGGAAAAAGAAGGAAGCACCACAGCAAACTAGTCCGGAGTTACTAATATCAACACAAAACTCATGTGCCGACACAGCACCCTTGTGCTATATATATATATATATATATATATATATATATATATATATATATATATATATATATATATATATATATATATATATATATATATATATATATATATATATATATATATTAGCAATGTCTTGGACTGCAACAAATCAAATATCAAACAAAGATCAATTGCCAGAAGGTAAATATGATATATATCTTCTTGGATTTGGCCACAGCTTGTAATTAAGAGTCAATATATATATATATATATATATATATATATATATATATATATATATATATATATATATATATATATATATATATATATGTGTGTGTGTGTGTGTGTGTGTGTGTAAATGACAAATCATTCGAACATGTAACAGAAGACTTATTATCTCCTATAAATCCTGAGGGAAATTTTAATAAAATTTTGTATACAAGAGAGGCCTTTGACCCAAAGCAACAACTACAGCTTGGTAATTAATAAACCTTCATACTCCATGTGTGCCTGAATCATTCCTACGATGGTTTGCAAAACATTAATCAATTTTATTAAAATGCTTTACAATGCTTTGTTTTATTAAACATTAAAAATTTGAACTTTTATAAATCAATGCAAAAAACTCAAAAAATTTATGAAATTTAAAAATTTGCTTCAACTTATTTATTATTCACTCCTTTTTTTTGTGGTATTTTTTCAAGTAAATATAATTGGGAGAGTTAACAAACTTTTATTTTGAGCATTTTTATGCATAACTTAACTTATACTTAATTTTTTGATTTCCTATCTCTATATGAAAGGCCAGTTTTGAGTGACTATCAAAAAATAAATAAATAAATAGAAAATATATAAACAAATATAAATAAAAAACTATCGAATCTTTTCTGGTTTTCAAATGAGAGAATTTCCCTTCCTCTAGTGAAGAGATGTTCTCAAACTTTTTCTGCTTCAAATTGGTGTAATCCGCAATCACACCTTTTTGACTCTTGGGATCACGAGGTAAAATTTCTTCAACAAATTATCGTTTTTTTAATGAAATTTTGAAAGTAGATTGTTTAGATGAGATGCATATTTCTTTAATGCAATTTTCTATATATATATATATATATATATATATATATATATATATATATTTATATATATATATATATATATATATATATATATATATATATATATATATATATATATATATATATATATATATATATATATATATATATATATATATATATATTTTTTTACATGATACCACCACTCACGGGCAATGCCCTTTTCAAAAGGAGGGGGCAAAAAATAAATAAATAAATAAATAAATAAAAAATTACATAAAGAAAATAAAAATTAAAATAAATGGAAAGTAAACCCACCCTGACCCTTGCCTAACGCAATTCTCTCAGGTGGGCGCAGACGCGGGACTTAAATAGAGGAAGATTAAATATTTCGGGGAAAATAAAAGAAGGCAAGGAGTTCCACAAAACAGATGTGGCTGGAAAGAAGGAGGTACCATAACGAGTGATCTTTGAGTCTCCAATATTCACACAATTTTCATGAGAGAACAAGGCACCTCTTGTGTTACGAGGGCGACTCAGTGGTGGAGGAATGAGAGAGGTCAATTCTCGCGCGCACCTGCCGTTGTCATATATATATATATATATATATATATATATATATATATATATATATATATATATATATATATATATATATATATATATATATATATATATACATATTTTATATTATTATATAAATATATATATATATATATATATAGATATATATATATATATATTATATATATATATATATATATATATATATATATATATATATTTTGTTACATATATATTATTATACATATATTATTATTACATATACATGGGCTTGTGCTAAGTGACTCACTAGGGGCAAAGGTAGAACATATATATAAAGGAAAATATATATACATATATATATATATATATATATATAAAGATATATATATATATATATATATATATTTTTCTATATTAATATACAGATAATTGATAGTCTACATTAGCATTGCTGTAATATTTCCTTTAATTTCTGCGTTTTTTAATGTTGTCTGCAGCTGAATATCAACTTGTACGCCTTCCGAGATTGATTTAACAGCTTTGGCAGCCGCAAATGCTATCGACATACTGAAAGTTCTAGCGGAGAATAATGTCAGAAGAATCAGAAGAATCCAGCAGTATAAAAGCACAGTTAGCTGACTTTAAGCCAATATGAAAAACGAAAAAAATTAAAACTTTATAAAAATAAAATCTGTTACTAATTAGTAATTACTACCATTGTCTATTGATGTATGTTTTTCAGTTTTTCTACTACTAAACCCTTAAAAACGTCGTCTGGCAAACATATAAGGTTCATAATTTTTATTTCGCCAAGATTTAGGGGGGGGGAAGTGCCTACGCTCCATGTATATATATATATATATATATATATATATATATATATATATATATATATATATATATATATATTTATACTCTATATAACACACGAAAGAAGAGAAATATTTAAATATATATATATATATATATATATATATATATATATGTATATGTAAATTTATGTATATATATATATGGATATATGTTTATATCAATGATTTTTTTTTTAATAAAAAGTTTACACCTCACGGGCATAGCCCTATTCTAAGAGGGAAACTTCTCTAGGTAATTTCTACCTAGGATCCGGACTAAGGGTCGAACCCTGGCCCTTGCCATGCGACTCAGTCTCTCTACCGATTGAGCCAAGCCAATTGATAGGTGGTTTCGGAATTTCTAGGGAACAATAAAGCTGAAAATTGCGAAGAGTTGGTAAGAAAACTCTTGGACAGCTATCAGAAGCCTGGATGTTGGATGTCGGATGTCGGATGCTGGATGTCAGATGTCGGATGTCGGATGTCGGATGTCACTAAAAATTCATTTCAGGAACTTTCTTTCCCCACAACGTGGGTGCTGTTAGTAACGAACAGAGATAAAGATTCCACCAAGACATCATGACAATGGAACACCGATATCAAGGAAGAATAATACATCCTAACATGATGGGTGACTACTGCTGGTTCTTGCTAAGTGAAGATAAAACGCAGCCCCAAAGAAAGAAATGAAATTTTGGAAACTAGTTGTTTAAAAATCTAAATGTTTTTGTAAACTCAGTTTTTGTTTAATGGATGCATTGGTATATTTTGCTTAACTTTTTTACTTTAAAAGATTAGATTTATATATATATATATATATATATATATATATATATATATATATATATATATATATATATATATATATATATATATATATATATATATATATATATATATATATATATATACATGAGCGTATACAGGAGAGGCAGGGGGGGCAAGTAAACTAAATCTTTGCGAAATAAAAAATGAACCTTTTATGTTTGCCAGATGACGTTTTTAAGGGTTTATTAGTAGAAAAACTGAAAAAGATACATCAATCGATATAAAATGAAGTAGTAATTACTAATTAATTACTAAGTAATGCCTAATTACTAAGTAATTACTAAATTACGTATTATATATTTACATTTTTTCTAAAGAGTTTTAATGTTTTCGTTTTCATATTGGCTTGAAGTCAACTAGCTGTGTGCTATCTTCATCTGACAATATTCTCCGATAGAACTCTCAGTGTGTCGATAACATTTGGCGGCTGCCAAAGCTGCTAAATCAATCAATGAAGGCGTACTCGTTGATATTCAGCTGCAGACAGCACATCAAAAAACAATTGCAGTAATTAAAAGAAATATTACAGCAATTTTGAAGACCATAATTTTCTGCGGAACCTATGCCTATGACTTATCTTTAAGAGGTATAAGCCTGCATGAGGAAATTATTGAAGACCTGGTTAAACTTCGAATAGAAAGTGGTGATGTGGAATTGAAACAACATATTCAAGGACATAAGAATGCCGTCTGGACGTCTCCGATGATTCAAAATGAACTTATTCAATTTGTGTGGAATTATCATGAAAAATCATGATTGTCGCGCACTCAAAAAAATTTGGTGTCTACTCCATATTGGCCGATAAAACTGCGGATTTGTCAGGCAATGAACAATTATCTATAGGATTAAGATTTTTCAATCTTGAAAAAATCACTGTTCTGGGGTTTGAAGTTCTTGAAGGGATGGATGGTAAAACCACTGCCAAAACGATTGATTTGCTTTTAGAAAAAGAAGGTTTGGATCCGTGTCTATGCGTTAGTCATTGGTAAGACGGCTGCGCAGCAATGACAGAGAAAGAACATGAAGTTTAAAAAATAATTATGGAAAAATATAAAAAAGGATTATATTTTCGCTGTGTATGCCGGCTTAATTTGGTCATTACTGACCTAAATATTATTCCGGAAATTCGAAATACTATTGCCACAATAAAAAATGACAAACTTTTTCAGAGACTCCACCCTAAGAAGAAAATACATTCCCAACTTGCCTAAACTTTGTGAAACCCGTTGGACTTAAAAATATCATAGTACTGCTATTTTCCATATAAATATGATAAAAATCGTTGAAGGGTTAGAAATTGTCAAAGGTTGGCAACAATCAAACAAAAACAAAAAAAACAGCTTTTCTATTATACTGTTCGGCAACAAGACCCAACTTCATTATTACCTCTTCCGTAATATCCAAATATTTTGTTTTGGCTAACATTATTCAAACAAAAAATATTGACCTTATGCAGTGCTCTGATCATGTCCAAAGAATTTTGAAAGTCAAAGACCACTAC
>JABUQX010072894.1:0-17500 GCA_015478945.1 Trachelipus rathkii
AAGATCGTGAAAGATCTAAAGTCTTGCCCGTCCGATAAGGACGAACGCTTACTACTGAAATGAAAAGAAGAACAATAAAACTTGGTTGCCATCTGTAAAAAGGTTTACGTTTCCTTAAAAACAACTAAATCTAAGCACATATTATCTTATTCATTTAATGCGAAGACTTGCCACGTATGATACGTGTCTTGAAGTTGTACGTTTTTGAATTTGACAGTGTTTATATCGCTCAAGCAAATTCTTAAACATATCCCGGAAGAGGGGCTGCTAAAAACCTTTCCAAAAAGCAACGATTTGCTTGCGTAAGAACATAACAGTTTTTGGGGTATCTTCACAGTTGAACAAGCTCTCCTTTAACATTTCACAAAAGTAGGCATCAGGTGGTATAAGATTGAGGAAATTCGATGGATATGGAAAGTCAGTAGCAATTCCAGAAGGATTTCCTGCAGCTTGGCTAGAGTTATCGCAAGCCAGTATTATGGTGCCCCTCGTTCGCTGTTCTGATGACCACGGTCCTATGCATCGGTGAAGACTCTTGGGATATCAAACCGTCTTAGAATCCGCAGAAATTAGTCCCGGATACACCATCTGTATTCGCGTTCCGGTCTCCCTTTTACGAACAACCTCCGATGAGCGGAAATAATACTCAACATGAAAACCTTTTCATCCGCGTTGAGACGCGCATTTGTCAGCAACATTTGGACACCAGAAGACTTACCTTCTCACAGTGGGTGAGAGACGTTCGATGTAAGCTATGCCCCCGTCGATAAACGTGCATGCTATCGTACGAGATGCATGAGTCATACTTAATTTGAACATTTATATATATAATACTTATTATATATATATACACATAAATTTATTATATATAATATATAAATAATAGTATATAATAAATATATATAATAGTATAATAAATATATATAATATCTAATATATCTATATATATATATTATGAATCTTAACCTGCATCACATATAGCTCAGAGGCGCGCGTATAGTAGTAATAACTCTGTGCGTTGGTATGTATGTGTGTGTGTGCGTGAGTGTGTGTATAATTGAGGAAAAATTTATTATTATTATTACTTATAATATTTTTGTAAAACGAAGTAGTTTTTCCCGAATAAACACACACAAGCCACACACATACAGTGTGGAGTACAAACATACAACACAATACTCCTTCTCCAAACACAACATCAGAATCTTAGCATCAATTCTTGCAGACCATAAGGAATTCGTTTATCTACATTTAGATTGTATCCAGATATTTGCATAACTAAAGAGAAGGAATTAGCCAGTTCAACGAATCCGCCAGATGGTCAATTTATATATGATAATATATTATAATATATATATATAATATATATATAGGGGTATATTATACTATATATATTATAATATATTATAATTATGTATATTAATAAAATATATACGTATATATATTATATATTAATATATATATATTATTATATCTAGTATAACTCATCCGAAATTGGAGAAAGACTGAATTCAAAGTTGAATCAAAGTGGGGTACTTGTAAGGTTGACCATAGAGGTTAAATCTGGGATAAGAGTGTTTTATTGATAAAGGATGAGATTAGGTAGAATGACGAGTAGCACGACTCTCCTCAGTGGAGGAGGTATTTGACTAGATATTTCAGAAGAGCATAATAAATTGTGTTGTGATAGTTGATGGTAGATTAAAGAGAAGTGAATGAATCACAGTCCGTGTCGAGCAGATGAAAGAATTGGTTGAGATTGTAAGAGTAGGGAAGATTGGGAGTATTGTTAAGAATAGAGGAGATTTGGGGGAATTGGTAAGAGTTAGGGGAGATTGGGGGGAATTGGTAAGAGTAGGGGAGATTGGGGGAATTGGCAAGAATAGAGGAGATTTTGGGGGAATTGGTAAAGTAGTGGAGATTGGGGGGAATTGGTAAGAATAGAGGAGATTTGGGGGAATTGGTAAAAGTAGGGGAGATTGGGGAGAATTGGTAAGAGTAGGGGAGATTGGGGGAAGTGGTAAGAGTAGGGGATATTGGGGGAATTGATAAGAGTAGGGGAGATTGGAGGAATTGGTAAGAGTAGAGGAGTTGACATGTAAGGTACTCCATAAAAAGTCGAACATCGGCTCAATATAGAGCAAACATCTGGGGCGATAAGGAGTTCCGTAGGCGCCTTAGAATACCAGAGCTCTTTGAAGCTTGTTTTGAAAGAGAAATATTGCTTATCACCGTATAATCGTAAAATGAAACTCCAATAAAATGGATAAAGCCAGAATAAGTTAAGAAACGGAGAAGGTTTAATTGTTTTGTTTTTCCCTTATTCCTATGAATTCCAAACTCCACAGTTTGTTTCATTAGATAGATGAGGAAACTGTTTTTGAGTCATTGAAAACTACCAAGTTTTCTTTGCCCCATTTAGAGATATGATAAAGTTCAGAGGGAAGTTACTCCAAGGCTACCACCCTAGAATCGCTGTAATTGCTTTGTTGAGAGATTATTTATCGGAATAGGCAAGGGAAAGGATGGCGAGTGGATAGAGAAGAATGTCATTAATGAGAGGTAAGAAAAGTTGGGAATATAAGGCGAAGCATAAGTGAATACCATATTAACATATTGAGAATGGATGAACGATATTATCTTATAAAAAGTATTGTAGAGAGAAACTGGAAAGGCAACACTTGGTGTAAAACTACAAGAGACGAGAATTGAGAGAGAAGAGAGAGAGAGAGAGAGAGAGACGAGAAGGAGAGAGAGAGATGAAGAGATAGAGAGAAGAGAGAGAGATAGAGAGGAGAGAGAGAGGAGAGAGAGAGAGAGAAGAAGAAAGAGAGAGAGAGAGAGAAGAAGAGAGAGAGAGAGAAGGAGAGAGAGAGAGAGGAGAGCGAGAGAGAGAGAAGAAGGAGAAGACGAGAGAAGAGAGATAGAGTACCCGTAAAAGGAGACATTTTAGGAATTCAGGATCAATACTCTTTTGGGTTTTTTTTAATATTGAGTCAGGAATTCTATCGGAAACGACGAGGGACCAAGAATTAAAAGAAGAGACCAGAAGGGAATCATCATGTCTGTGCTGCGTTCTTAACGTACAGAACTGGTTTTTTTAAGTTTTATTGAGAAACGTGAAACGGTTTTTTCCGGTTTTTCAACTAACCCAAGAAGAAAAGGTCATACTGGTGATACAGAGCTATAGATTATGAAAATGGAAGATGTATTTTCAAATCTTTTTTCTGTTTGTATGCTAAGAATAACTAAACTTTTTAGGACGAACAGAAGTTAAAAGTTAATAGAACGATAGTTAGAAAGTTTCAGAGTAGACACGCCTACTTTTTGTGGACACATTTTGAAAGGGCACACTTTCCTACAGGAGGTGAGGCAAAGAGGAAAGGCAGAGACGAAATAGCTTGCCAAGGTTGAATGCAAGCTCAGGAGCAAAGGTTTTAAGAAGCACATGAGGAATAATATCGTTATTTCCATAAATCTCCTTAGTGCTAAGCTCAGAAAGAGAAAAAATAACATATAACATATAACATATAACATATTACACATTTCAAATAACTACATAAAGCATAAAGTTCTAAATATCTACATAACTACATAAAGTATACAGTTCCAAAAAACTACTTAATACATACAATTCTAAAAAATATAATACATACAGTTCTAAATAACTACACGATGTATGCAGTTCTAAATAACTACAATGTATACAGCTCTAAGAAGTTACATAATGTATCCAGTTCTAAATAACATAATACATATAGTTCTAAATAACTACATAATTAATTTCTATGGTTTTAAATAACTACATAATGTTTACGGTTCTAAAAAAATACAATGTATACAGTTCTAAAAACTTTATAATGTTTACAGTTCTTAATAAATATATGGAGGCTTGGAGGAGTAGGAATAGCACCGGAATCGTCTAAAGTGGAATTAGAGGCAAAGGTTTGAGAGGAGAGTTCCACTTTAGCAGAAGATAAGACAGCTTTGGCCACCGAGAAATACAGAAGAGGGAGAAGAAGAAGGAGAAAGTTTTATGTTAACATTTTTTTTATATAAATACAGAAAAGGAATGAAAAAAGGAACAAAAGTTGTTTTCAATTTCTAGTGAGAATAATTCTGGTTCACGCAGAATGGATATGCAAGCAATTCCAGAGAAACAAGTTTGCATGAAGTTTCTGTAGTTTTATATCAACGGTAATTCCTGAAGCTAGCCAAACGTCACTTTGTGTTACAGTTGAAAAAGGAAAGAATCATGGATTAATACTTAAGACAAGGAAATTCGCCTGTATTATGAGCCATAACACACTCTCAAAAAAAATTCCACCTCAAACCTCCCAACCAAACCAAAGTAAGTCATCCAGTGCGAATCAAAGAAAAATATAAGTCTCGACCAGTTTTGGCAGCTCCGCCTAGTTACTAAAAATGCCTTCTTGCCAGAGCTTCTACCCTTTTTAGAGTAAGACTCGAGAAGGTGAAGAAGGAGATTGCGAAAGGTTGATTCAGCGAAGTCTCAGAGAATGGTCGAGGTTAATCAGAATAAGGAGAGGGTTAGAAGGTTAGGAACAAGTTCCAGAAATTATTGTAATTCACTTCAAGATATCCTGGATATCAAGTAGAAACTGTAAACCCCAAATGGCTCCAAGAACTAATAGATGAAATACGAACTCCAACTCCGAACAAGTAAATTAAATATCAGTATATATAGATATATATTATCATATAATATATATTAATATATAATAATATATAATTATATCATTATATAATATTATGAGTATATATATATATACATATTAATTATTTATATATAGTGATATATATATATAATATATATTATTATATGATATATATGTAAGTATATATATGTTATATATCATAATAATATATATATATATTATATATATATATATAGATTATTAATATATATTATTATACTATATTACATATATATATATATTATATATATAATGTAATATAAAATATACATATATATATATATTATATATATATTAGTATATATATTATTAATATATACTTTATATATTAAGATATATTTATATATGTATATATAATAACTATCAATATGTATATATAAATATACATTATATATATAATATATATATATTTATTATTATATATATATATATTATATACTATAAATAATATATATTTTATATATTATAATATATATATATATAGTAATAATATTATTATATATTATATATATAATATAATATTTATAATATATTATATATATAGATATATAATATAATTAAGTATATGATTATATTAAGTAACTAATATAGGATATTATCTAATATAATATACTCATTATATATATATATACTATAGTATATATTATATATATATATATATATATTAATTAATATATTTATTTATATATATATTTTATTTAAATATTATTATAATATATACTATATTATTATTATATTATATAGTATTATTAGTAAAATATATATATACACAATCACAATCGTATGTATCTCGAAGATATAAGATAATAAATTGATAAAATTTAAAATTTTTTAATGATACAATTATTTTATATATATTTACAAATACTATACTATATATAATATAAGTATTATACTACTACATATATTATATCTATATAATCGTATATATAATAGTACATGAAAATACATATCTTTATTTACATCGTAGAGAGAGAGAAGGGAGATTTCCATAATAACTAAGAAACCGGTTTCCAGTGGAAAAAGTTAATTTTTCAAGATCCCAAATTTTCATTTAATTTGTCAAAATCTGAGGAAGTAAAAAAAAAAAGAAACATTAAGATTATACTAAAAGCAATCAATTAATTAAATTTTTTTGTCTTTATTTTTAATTAATATATGATAAAAAATATCACATCACCACAACAAACACATGCTTCCAACGCATGGTTAGGTGGAGGTTTTTTATGTCAAGATTACCAAAGATAGATAATTGGATAACATTTTTAGGTTTAAATAATTAAGATTTTTTTACTAATTATTAATAAAGTGAGTTGGAAATTTGAAACTTTTCTATTGAAATGTAGTGGAATATAAATACGCGAAATAAAAAGGTTTGGCATTTTTATATAATACCATTTTAATTTGTAAACAACTGTTTGTAAGAGAAATTTTAAACTAAATATGAATTATTTTTCAAGCTTTTGTATTTTATCATTAGACACAAATTATACAACATATATAGGGTAATTGGCTATTGTGATAAAATGTCTTAGGTTTTAATAAATTGCAGCAAACTATGTTGAGATATATATTATATAATATATATACTATATATAATAATATATATATTATATATATATATATATTAAAGTATATAACTATATATATATAATATATACTATATAATATATAATATAAATTAAAATAATTAATATATAATATATTATATTAATATAATAATAAATATGGTCAGCAATCCCCAAATACTACTCATGTAACTAAAAAACATAACAGCTGACATAAAAATAGAAATATTTTTATTAAAACAGGAGACATTTTTACCATGTTTTTTTTTTAAAAAAAATAAAATAAAATAACGCTTTGAAAAATTTTAAAATATTTAATTAAGGAACATGATGGGACAAGCTGTATGATACGCATGTTTTTTGTAGAATTACGAAGGAGCTCCGATAGTAATACCGAGAAAAGCGCGCCAATAGTTGCCAAGAATGTGAATTTTTTTTTTTAACTTAAAGAATACCCCACGGGTAAAACTTAAAAGATGGACTAAGAATCCGGGTTTTTTCTCGGTCCTGCCGGAGACCGACGGGGTGAACTTCTCGTGCCCCTCCCGTCTGTCCCTCGTTCGCTTCGAACCCCGCTAATAAAGGATAGTAAAAGAAAAAATAACATTTGTTGCCTCCAAAATAGCGTAAAAATAAAAATACTAATTTTGCAACTCTTCTCTCGTAACTAATTGCAATGGGAATTTCAAGCATCACAGCGTCGACCTTCCAGCCTCTATAGATTATACTAATATTTAAGGTGTTAATTATAAAGATTATTAGAATACAAATAAAAATATTTTTCAAGTTTATCGATGAAATTTACTTGCTGGAAACTCAATATGTTAGTTTAATGATTTCCTGTTAGATGTTATTAGTTTCTTAGTTTACATGCCCTTGCCCTCTTCAGGGATGCTGGCCTATATATATATATAGTATATTACTAGTATTATTATATTTAGAGTATAATCAATATATATATATATTAATTATATTAATATATAAATTATTAAAATCATTGAATATTATAATGATAAATATAATATTATTTACTGGTGTGTGTGTGTGGTTGTGTGTGTAATCGTCTTTATACCTTGAGATTTGAGCAGGAATGAAATAAATTCTTATTACGTTATATTCTCTTGTATAGGAAACGTTTCGTTCAATGCTGAAAAAAAAGATAAGTTTCATTTTAAGTTTTATTCTTTGACCCAGTTTTTTCTCCGTTTTTTCAAACTCGTTTCAACACTCCGTCTCGTACAAGATTCAACTAATGTTCCTGAATTCTTTTTGAAATGCAATTGCATTTCCACAAATATATTTCCGAGTTGCTGAAATTGTTTTTTTAATTTATTTCTTTTTTGAATAATGTTTTTTTTTTTCTATTTTAACTGGTTAAGGCTGCCTAAAATGAAATAACTGGTCGTGAATATATTTGCTCTATTAAAATTTGTCAAGTGGAGTTAAAAATTATGTTGAGAGGTTTAAAAGTGCCGTGTAAATAATTATTTTAAAATTAAATTATCAAAGATGGAAAATGTTACGTTTGATCCAATCAAATTCAGAAATTGATTTTAACACTTCAGTTTTGTATGCATGTTCAACAAGGTGGAAAAAATATAATACCATAGCCGAAAAAAAAAAAAAAAAAAAGAAGAAGTTAAATCAATATGTATTAAATTTTAATTTAATTACAATTGGTTTAATTTTTTCCCAGTGTTTTTACGAAAACAAATTTAAGAAATCACTCGTGATGTGGAGTTTCGAATCTTTGCTCTGGGCTGGTTTTGAAGACAAGAAGTTGGGTCTCATATCCAGTGGTTTTTTCAAAAAACTGGGGTTCGTCTCAATTACCCAGGGGGTGTCCGACAAGCATAAGAGAAGAACCGTAAATTTCAATTTTTTAAGTCAATTAGTGCTATATACTATATACTATATTATATGTAATAGATAATATATATAATAATATAATAGTTTATATATAAAAATATTTATATAATAATAAATATATATATTAATAATATAATATATATATATAGATATAAATATATTATTATATGTAATATTATATTATAATTAGTGAAAGATCGCTGAAAATTGGAATCTATTTTTTTTATCCTTGGGGCCGCCACTGCAAAAAAGATTGGGAACCACCTTGGTCTATATTTACTTCGAAAGAGCTTCTAAAAGGCCAACATATTGAGTTCTTGACCCCCAGATCCCAGCAAATTGGCAAAGAAAATGAATTTTGGTCAATAGCTAAAATTTGCAGATAATTTTTTCACCTGGTCATCTTGATAGCAATTAAAATTTTCAGAATATTTGATCATCGATCATAATACACATTTGTTTTTATAAAATCATTTTTTGGGTAGTATACATTTCCCTTTCATGAAAACAATGTTACAAAAATATGATTTTTCGGGGAATTTAAAAAAAAAAAAAAAACTTTTTCTGTGTATACGGTAAAAACATTTGTGTAAAAATAAATTACCAAAAGTATTTTGTCCCGACTCAATACGCCCTTGTTAAAATTGATTTTGAATCAGTTGTGAAGTAAAAAAAAGTTCTCATTTCGGATTTTTTTCAAACTTGCTTCGAAAAAGTTTAAATTTTTACGTATATTTTTTTTTCCTACTCATCCATCCGGTCAACATCAAAATTTCAGTGCTTGTACAGTCGGTGAAGACATACATCTTTTTTAATTTAGTAATTTTTTTTGTCAATACTACCCAGGGACGGAACGAATTCGAAGAAATTTTTTCTTATATAATTTCTTCGCGTTCCAAAGGTCTTATTATTGCAAGTATCCAAAAAGTAATCTTAACGAAAATGAGTTGTATCTCCTCAAGGCTTACAATTCAATGAAAAATTTTCAGCGATCAAATGACTCGACAAAAAAAATCACCTCAATTTTTCATTTTCAAAATAAAAAAAAATAATGTTTTGGAATACGACCAATGTGCTTGAATCTGGTCAAAAATCATATATTCGTCTCCGACTAAGCTTGTTCTTTAAGCCCTTTGTGGGTAACTAGACCACATCTTTTGTTATGGTTTTATCGTTTTGGAGAAGTTTAAACTTCCGAAAAAAAATAATGTAAAACAAGGAATCGAAATCTCTAAACTAATAGGTTTCCAAAAAATGAACTATATACAAGAAATCACTGCAAAAGCACAGAAAAAATAGTCCGAAAACCGAAGTTATAAGACGTCCAGAGGATAAAAAACTGCAATTTTGCTTTCTATTGTTCAAATATTCGCCCTGAAAAATTAAGAAAATTAATAAATATATAACTAATAAATATATATAATAATTATATATTAATTATATATCAATATATATAGTATATATAATATATAAATATAATATATATAATAATATATATTTATATTATATAATATATATATAATAATATATAGTATTTAACTATATATAATATAATATACATAATATTATATATTATAGTTATATATATTATATATGAATATATAAATAAGAAATATATATAAGATATATAATATAATATATATATATATTATATATATTCATATATATAATTATATTTATATATAATATTATATTATAATATATATTATAATCTAAGATATATATTATAAGTATATATTATATATATAATTATATATATAATACAATAATATATATTAAATATATAATATATATATATATAATAAATATACTATATATATATTATATATATATTATAATATATTATATATATATATATATATAAAAATAATAAAAAAAAAAAAAAAATATATATTAATTAGTATATAATATATATATATACTACTATATATTAAATTATATAATATATATATATATAATATATATATATATAATTATATACTATATATATTATATATATTACCCCATTCACTCAACGATTCAAAATCGTTTTACAAACAATGCAAGAGGCTGCAAATGGCGTAAATTCCTTTTTACCCCTGTTTAATACGTTTTCTATCCTCTTAATATTTTTTTTAATATCTTTTGATTTTTATCTGATTTTGAAGATTTATAAAAACAATTTTTGCTTCCTTGCTGTTTCTTAATTTACAGCCTTCTATTTGTTTTAGGTCATTTTTTCTTGTGTTCAACTTTTATTATATAATATGATTATATAATAATTATATAACTATGTAATAATATTATAAATATATAATATATATATATAATATATATATATATTAATATATATATTATAGTTAGTATATATTATATTTAAATAAGCATAATAAAGAATATATAATATTACTATATATTTATATAGTATATAATATATATATATATTATATAGTATAATATATATATATTATATATATTAATATATTATATATTTAAATATATATATAAATATATAATAGATTTTTAAAATTATAACAAACGAGCAAACATTTATAAAAACAAAACCTTATTATTATAATTTTAGGATTTTAAATGTTTTTTGTTTATTACTGCCGTTTCATAAAATTAGTTGTGACCAAGAATTGAATTTTGCTCCTCGTTCCACCTTCCACAGGTTCAATCAGAGAAAGATATAACACCTGTAACTTTTTTGCTATTTTTAAAATTGCATCTTACAACAAACATCTGTTGGTTTAATTTGTTTTACGCTCTTTGTTTTCCTAAAAACATTCGATATTAAAATCGCCTTACCAATAGGGCCCCTTTACAGCAATACATATTGCTCAACTTATCTGGTAATTAAAGTTCATCATCCGGGCTATATTTTCTTCCCTCCTCACTTTTCTTATCTTTATCTCTTAATATATATATTTCATATTCATAAATTTATTGTGATTATTTTTTTCGTTATGTTCAATTTTGTTTTTCTGATAACATTTTATACTGCAATTTAGGCAAAGGCAAGCTTCCCCTTCTACGCGAGGGTTTTAAATAATTTTCCCTCAAAAAGAGGCCTCCATTTTTCCGGTTCAAATATAACCCAAAATTTAAATTGCTTATCTATCATATTAACAAATATAATAATATATAAATACTTACACAAGCTGTGTACACATAGCAGCAAGACTTCAACCTTTGCTTTGGCAATCCTTCCTTAACAAATCAGAGCTCATTTTAAATTATTTTGCTTAAATGCTTTGCTATTAAAATTAACCGCACAATCTGCAACGAGAACTCTTTTGAGAAGTGCTCATTTAGTGCTCCTAAAGAGCAACGATTGGACCTACTTTGGATTATTATAAGCTAGTTTTTGTATCTTTTTTAGGGATGCCCTCGTGTTTTGGCTAAATTTGCATTAAAATTCGATCTTATGTGATAATTGATGACCCTGGCAAATTACGAGTCTACATTATCCTGTGCTAAATAAGGGTGACGTTTCGGGGATTAGAATCATAATGAAATAGAGACGAACATTTTTTGGAGATGGGATTATGAAAATATTTAATAGTTAATAATTTTATTAATCCTTAGCAGCATATATATATAATATATAATATATATATAATATATAATAATATATATATTACATATATAATATAATATATATATATATATAATATATAATATATATATAAATATATATATAAATATTATATATATATTGATAAATGGAGGAACGGGAAAAAATTTATTGAGCATTATACATTGAAATCCATCAAACCTCGATTTATCGTAAAAATAATCTGTTTTTTTATAACTAAACGAGCCTCAAAATTACTCATATATATACATATATATAATAATATAATAATATATTAATATAAATAATATAGATAAAAATATATATAAAAAAATATATATTAATAAAAATAATATATATATATTATATATAAAAAGATGATATATATTAAATATATAATTAACTCCACTGACCTCAATTTTAAAATGAAAAACTTCTGGTAAATTCCTTTTTACTCTGTTAAATCGTTCCCTATACTCTATATCTATTTTAAATCTTTTAATTTCTTGCTGATTGAAACTTCCAAACTTTTTGCTTCTTGTTTTTTTTTAATTTATAGATTCTCTACTTAGTCTTTTTCCTTTTTCATAATTTTTTCTTTCTAATTTTTTTTTTTTTTTGGATATTTCTGTATTCTATTAACAAAAAAAAAAAAAAACAATATTAAACAAAACTTTATGGTTAAATTAATTTTTTCTATTCCGCTTTCATAAATTGTGTTTGCTACCAGAATTAAACATTTTGTCCATCCGTTCTCTTTCAGGTTCATTAGAGAAGAGAAAACACACGCTCTAATTTATGTTAATTCAAAATTGTACTTAACAAGAAACATCCTTTTTTTATTTGTTTACATTCATTTATTTTTTCTCGAATTTACCTGATATTTAATCCACTCGCGAGCGCTGGGCAGTATATACACATATGTACAAACATTTGCTAATCTTTTCTGTGAATAAGGCACCAGATGGGCTAAAGCCACCGACCACCATTCTCTCACTATCAAAGAGCTTGTTCAAACAACCCTGGGTACCTTCGTATGTAAATTTGTTTCCCGAAGTTTCCCGAATAACATTAATGCAAAGACAATGCAAAGGCTTCCCCATTTTCCCCGTGAGAGTTAAAAATCCCTCCAAAAAAGTTTCCGTCTCGTAATATAAATCAGATTTTAAATACTTAAGAGAACCATTTTACGTCTAATTCAATCCCTTGCTTGTGGCATCCTTCTAAAATTTAAAGCTCATTTAATTAAATTTTGCTTACTGCTTTGCTGTTATATAAATAAACTGCGAAGAATATGGCACTAAGACTCGATTGAAGCGGCTCATTTAGTGCCTACTTAAAAATCAAATTGGACCTATTTAGATACTTAATAAAAAGTTTATTGTATCTTTTTAGGGATTTTGACTCTTTTTTTGGCTATAATTTGCATTAAATTCGATTTTCATTTAGTAATAGAATGAGATTCCATGACAAATTACGAAATCTAATTTCTTCGGCCGCCTAATTAAGGTGAACGTCTTCTGGATTAAAAACAATAATAAATAGAGCACCGACATATTTTTTTTGAGATGGAGATTAATAAAATCTTTATTTAATTAGTTCCATAATATTCAATCTAGAACTTTTATTAGATTTATTATATATTAAATTATATATAATATATACTAATATATTTATCATTATATTATATATATATATAATATACTATATTATATATATATGTATATATTATAATATATTATTAACAATACTATATATAAATATATATATATATATATATATATATATAATATATATTATTATATATATATAATATATATAATAATATATATATATATATATCTAATATATATATATTATATGAGATAATTAATAATATATATATACATATATATAATATATATAATATATAATTTATAATAATATATATAGTATATATATATATCATAATATATACTATTACTAATAATATATATTATATATATATATAGTAATATAGTATATATTAGGGTTTATTATTAGTATAATATATATATATATATAATATACTATATACTATCATATATATTATATATATATAACTAATATAATTAAATATATATATATATATATATATAAAATATATATAATGTATTAATATATATAATATTATATATATATATACTAATATATACTTGAACGCCTCGTGGCTGCAGAGGCTGAAGTCCCGCCGACTCCTCAACAAGAGAAGCGCTGAGTTCAATCTCCGCGTTAGCAAGTTGTGAGTTTTATCTTAACCGGGGAGCAAGAATTAAAACTCACTGCCGAAACAACATGGTGCGCTTGGTTTGGGGATACGCCGGCTAAAGTTTCGATTTCCTGTGGGTTCCCCCGTGTTACGCTCTTCATAGAAATATATACATTATAATAAGTTATATATGTTATAATATATTTTTATATATATATATAAAGTATGATATATAAATTAATATAATTTATATATATATATAAATAATATATATATCATATTATATAATCATATATAGTTTTTAATTTTTCCGGAATTTGTTATTTAATTGTGTTAGCCCCCTTAAGTCTGAGCAAGAGAGAAAGTAATTGTTTCACCTCCTTCGAATAAGACGTACAGACTCGACCATCCAGAAAAGAAGGATTTCTCTCAGTTTGAACAAGGAAAAAACATCAAGAGGAGCAGTACTAGAACGAGCATATTTCAAAGGATCTCTTGGTTTCCCTCCAGATATTGATTTCCATGACAAAATAGCTGAAGAAATGAGTTTTCCTTTTCGTGGGCGAATAAATGCTGATCCTTTCATATTTAAAAGTTAGGCTTAGACAGGAATTTGGTCATATATATTTTCTCCTATTAATAATTCTGTGGAGTTTTCAAAAAATTTTCTAAATCTTGGTTCAGAATTTTAACACGTCGCTATAGTAATTCATCAATGTAAGATAAATGCAAAGATTTAAATAATTTCAAGTTATTTAACATTTTATTGGAGCAATCAATATCTCTTTTGAGCTTTCACTTTATGTATTGCTTACGAAATACTAAAAGATTAATATCACTTAATAATGATTCCTTCAAATAAATATGTAGTACCAAAATTACACATAATATAATAAATAGAATTAAATATAGTAATATATTTGAAGATAGTATATCCATATATAAATTATAATTAATATATAATATACAATATATATAATAAATATATATATATATTATATATAGATATTATAATATTAATATCATATATATATTAATATATATAATATATATATAATAATATATAGGCTAACTAGCCTCTAAGAAGAGATATCTACCAACAATATTACCCATATTCTACATATAAAACTGGACTCCACCCCCATCTATACACAAGGAGAGCACACAAGACGAAAATCATTTAGCTCGAGAGAAACACTACCTCAACTAGGCGACCTAGGAAAAGGGAAACAATCTTGCCGAGAAATCCTCCCAAAAAAATTTTTTAACCGATGAGAAAACTCGTGTAAAAAAAAAAAAAAAAAATAAAAAAAAAAAAAAAAAAAAAAAAAAAAAAAAAAAAAAAATGCATAATCTCGAAAACTACGAGATACGCTAACAGAGAGAATGAAATACGATTTTTAGGAATCTCGTTGTGTAAAATTTTGGTTAAGGAATACATGTAAAAAAAAACAAAACAATTTCAAACAAAGTGTATCAATCAACACTTCCCCAAATTTTTTTGGGCGGCTACACGAAAATACTATAAATTATTAAATTTGTAAAGGTTTACACGCAACATTTAGGGGCTGACCGACGGGAACACAGGGGGGGAAACGTTTCCATACCCGTAGGGGAGGGGGCGAGGAACCTCCGCGACACCCAAATACCAAAAGAGCGGGGTTTCCGAGACCCTCCCCGGAAGGGGAATTAGTCCTACCCATAGGTTCCCTCGAAGCACGAGACCCCGACTCCTTGCCATCTTTGCGCTCGTAATTCCTTTAGTTAAAAAAAAAAAAGCCAAAATGTTATAGAAGTCTCATTAATTTTGAACGAGTAACAATAAGTCTCTAATAGGCCTCTCTAATACATTAACTATAAATTAATACACAATAAAATTTAGTAATTTTTTTATTATTTTTTACATTCCTACACAAAAAGGAAAGATGTAATTGACCCATAACTACTAATGTTTGTACAAAGATATTTTAGTTTTGAGATAACATTTTTTTTTTTTTTTTTTTTTTTTTTTTTTTTTTTTTTAACATTTTTCCGCACTAAAATTGGACCATCATTCCCAGCAATTCTATCCTCTTCAAACGTAGCTTGTTTAACGTTTTTGAGAATGGATTGTGCTCTCTAGAGCTGACCATTATAATATATAATATATAAATATATATATCTATAACTATAATTATATATATATATATAAATTTATATATAATATATATAATTATAATATATATATATTAATATATATTATATATATATATATATTACTATATATATATATTATATTATATATATATAGCTACCTTTTTTTACTGAGAACTCGTCGAAGTCAGAAAATGCACCCTAGATCTACGGGACCCCGACGGACCCACTATGCAATACCTCGTCAATGTAAGGCTCCATTTCTACTGGCCCAGTGTGGCGCACAACCATACCCTCTCACAAAACCCCGCCTCACTCCTTTATCAACCTTTTTCTTCCTAGCCTCTTTGCCAAAACTCACATTCACTCCCTCCAGGCATCCTTTATTCTGACCAAATCCACCTTTTTCCTTTTGGTCTTCCCGCCATTCGAATTCATGTACAGCACTCACGCCTACATGCACTTACCGCTTAACCACCCGCTAAGGTCAAACATCCGTTTCCAACTTTATTCGCTGGCAACGCCAAACGTAAACTTTCCATTATTCTCTACTTTAACCACCTTTCATCAACCACAATACAACCTCTAATACGTCCAGTTCCCATTTAATCAAAATTCTTCCTTAAGTAATGAAAGACGTAAGCTGGGCTCTTTGCAACTTGGCCGTCTATATTCTCTGACTACTTTCCTGTTTTCCGTGCATGCCTACGCACCTTACCCCATGGAATTCCGATTGATCGTTTTACGATGATAATATCATATATTATAATAAATATATATATATATTAATATTAAATATATAATCTATAATATAATTATATATATAATAAATATATATATTAATATATATATAAATATATAATTAATATACTATAATATATTAATATAATTAATATATTAATATATATATTATATAATATATATATTAATATATATATATATACAGTATATAAACACAATTATAGTAATAATTATAAATATATATATAATATATATATATATAAAATATATATATATATATATATATATATATAATATATATATTATATAATATACTTATATATATATCATATTTACGGTAATTGTTTTCGATTGTTAGGTCCGGAAAACTTCGTTTCAGGTAAATGATGATTTGTTAAAGTAGACAGATTTTCTTCCTGTGGTATATAACTTCAACAAAACGGTAATCATAAACCTGAAAACTTTTTATGATTGTAAACCAAAACGTAACATATATTTATATATATATTTAATAATTAAATCTATATAATATATATTATATATATATAAGTATAATAATAAATCATATATATAAATAAAATATATATAACTATAATATATTATATTTATATTATATATAATATAATATAATATAATATATACGCCTGGATTTTATATATAATATATATATGTATATATTTATATA
>JABUQX010072894.1:22500-32500 GCA_015478945.1 Trachelipus rathkii
AATCGTTTATATTCAATATAGAGCTTCCTATGTATGTATATTCTTTTACTTAGTTAATCCTTTTTCTATCCTCTATATCTTTTTTTAAATCTTTCAGCTTTTTACTGATTTGAGTTGGAAACTTTTTGCTTCTTGCTTTTCCAGTTTCTATTTTTAGTCCTTTTTTCTTGTTCAATTGTTTCTTTCTGTTTTTTTTCTTATTTTTTTTTAGTTGGTTTGAATAATGTTATTAACATAAAAGAATGTTAAACGAAATTTTATAATTAATTTTATTTTATTTTATTCCTCTTTCATAAATTGAGTTCGCGACCAGAATTATACATATTGCTCTCCCGTTCTCTTTCAGGTTCATTAGAGAAGAGAAAACACCTGCTAATTTATGTTAATTTAAAGTTGCACTCATCAACAAACTTCCTTTTCATCTATTTATATTCATTTATTTTTCATCAAATTTAACTGATATTTAACCCACACACGAGATTTGCAGTATATACACATATGTACCAACATTTGTTAATCTTTTATGTGAAAACTGCATCAGCCGGGCTAAAGTCCCTCACTCCCCTTCTTTCACTATCAAAGAACTTGTTCAAACATTTCTGAATATCTTCGTATGCATATTTGTTTCCCAAATAGTATTAACGCAAAGGAAACGCGAAGGCTTCCCCCTTTTCTCCTTGAGGGTTAAATATCCCTCCAAAAGAGCTTCCGTCTCTTAATATAATCAGATTTTAAATACTTGAGAGGACTATTTCACGTCCAATTCACTCTTTTACTTGTGGCATCCTTCTAAAATTCAAAGCTCATTTAATTAAGTTTTGCTTACTGCTTTGCTGTTAAATAAATAAACCTCGAAGAATATGGCACTATGACTCGATTGAAGTGGCTCATTTAGTGCCTACTTAAAGAGCAAATTGGACCTATTTGGATACTTAATAGCTAGTTTATTTTATCTTCTTAGGGATTTACCTCGTTGTCGAATATTACTTGCGTTAAATTCGATTTTCATTTAGTTATTGAACTAGACTCCATGACGATACGAGTCTAATTCTTCCGTGTTAAATAAGGGTGACGTTTCGGGGATTAGAATCATAATGAAATAGAGACGAACATTTTCTTTTGGAAAGCACGAATATTTTTTAATTAGTTATAAAATATTAATCCTAGAACTTGGCGCGTTACTCCTGCTATAAATATATATATACTCTCTCTCTCTACTTTTATATTCTCTTTCTCCATATATATATATATATATATATATATCCTCATATACCTCTCATATCGGGAGCGAATCATAATTACGTAACATCCCATGCTTGGAATCAAAATAATAAATTCAAATTTTGATTGTCAGTATACTGTGATTTGAGAATAAAGATGCTGGTAATTATTCTTCTTTTAACGCTTCTATTAACAGTAAATTCAAATTTATATTTAATTTGCATTCTCGAGCAACCAACGTGAATAGTAATTTTGCTAGTCAAAACGATGCATGCGTAAACTCGACCGCATGGCTTCTTGAGAAGTTTAACGCGGTAAACATGTGCCAAAACTCTGTGAAAGCTTGCGGAAACTTAACAGTAAGCATTTACAGTGAGCGGAGAGAGATACGCATTTCAGAGTCTTTCTTTAATTTTTTTTTTATTTTCTAGTGATTCTAATTAATTTGGAAAGAAAATTTACGAAAAATTATGATTTTTTTCTGTTATCAGATTAAATCATTAACTTTTCAGTTTTTAAAATGTTCTGTAACTGAGTGTTATTTTTCAATTACTAGTTAAAATTTTTTAAGTGGTAACCATATATAATTAATTAAAATAAGTAAGTAACATAGAACATTAAAAATAATTGTATTGTGTCATGTATATTATAGAATAATTTTACCAAATATTGTCTAAGAATGAACAATTTTCGTTTAAAAAATACTGGTAAATAAATACATAATAATAATAAAAAGTAATTTTTCTTTTTAATTACGATGATATAAGTTTGTTACCTAAATTGCATGGTTGTAATTCGTGAGGTAATTATGAATATCCATATCAAATTACTGCAAGAAGTAAACTTTGTAACAATTACATTATATATATATATAACATATATATATATATATATATAATAACTATATATTTATATGTATTTAATATGTAAACTGTATATATATATATATATATATACATATATATATATATATATATATATATGGTGACTATTTATTATTAAAGTAGTTAGGATATAAGGGTAAAAAATATGAGTTTTATATATAACCAATATATATATATATATATATATATATATATATATATATATATATATATATATATATATATATATATTTATATATATAATATATATATATATATATATATATATATATATATATATATATATATATATATATATAACTAATATATATATAAATATATATATATATATATATATATATATATATATATATAATATATATATATATAATATAATATATATATATAATATATATATATATAATATAATATATATATATATATACTATAATATATATATATATATATATATATATATATATATATAACCTCTTATATGTCCAGTTTTAATTATTTCCGAATTTGTTTGTAATTACGTTAGGCCCCTTGAGTTTGAGCTGGAGGGAAATAATTGAGTTAACATTATTATCTCTTGTATAAAAAGCGTTCCTCCATGCTGAAAAAAAAATTATTTAATTTTAAGTTTTTCTTTCAACAAGTTTTATTTTCGTTTCGACTCGTATCAACATGATTCGCAAGATTCAAATAATTTCGATTTGTTTTTGAACTAACATTATTTTCACACAAGTATTCGGGACTAAAAATGTTTCTTTTTCTTTTTCTTTTTCTTTTTTTTTTTGAAAATGATTTCTTTTTCCTTTTTAAAAGTAAGGGTTAAAGGAAATTGATAATGTTTATTTTCGTTTAAATTTTGTTCCATGGAGTTAAAAATATCATTTATCTTGTCAGAATTTTAACACGTTCCATATTTATGTTATTCCCAAGTGGAAAATATAATTACCATACTCAAAAAAGGAAAATATTATTATAATTTAGATAATAAACATTTTCCTTATTGCAATTGGCTAAATCCCATTTGTGTTTAAGTAACAGGAACATCACTCGGTGATGTACAATAATATGATTCCGTCATAAGTATTGCAAAACACAAAATTTTAAAATAGAATATTGATATGTATTTAATATATAATATAACACTATATATATATATATGTATATATATAATAACTAATATATATATATATATATTTGAGTTTGCGAACTATTTTCTTTGTATTTTACAGCTTCAAGTTTTAGACCAAATTTTCTTGTTGAATTGTTATTTCTAATTTTTTTTTTATTTATTTTTTATTTGATAATTCAATTAACAAGAATCAATGTTAAACAACACTTTATAATTAATTTTTTTTGTTTTTTCGTTTTTATTCCTCTTTCATAAATTGTGTTCGCGACCATAATTAAACATTTTGTTCTATTCTCTTTTAGGTTCATTGGAGAAGAGAAAAAACCCGCTAATTTATGCTAATTTAAAGTTGCATTTGACAACAAACTTCCCTTTTTATTTGTTTACATTCATTTTCCCACTCAAATTTAACTGATATTTAATCCACTCGAGAGCGCTTACAGTATATGCACATATGTACAAACATTTGCTAATCTTTTCTGTAAAAAATGTATTAGCCGGGCTGAAGTCCCCACTCCCAATTTTTTCCTATCAAAGAACTTGTTCAAACAATCCTGGGTACCTTCGTATGTAAATTTGTTTCCCAAATAGCATTAACGCAAAGGCAACGCAAAGGATTTCCCTTTTCCCCGCGAGTGTTAAGCATCACACCAAAAGAGCTTGCGTCTCGTAATATAATCAGATTTTAAATACTTGAGAGGACCATTTCACGTCTAATTCACTCTTTTGCTTGTGGCATCCTTCTAAAATTCAAAGCTCATTTAATTAAATTTTGCTTACTACTTTGCTGTTAAATAAATAAACCGCGAAGAATCTGGCACTAAGACTCGCTTGAATTGGCTCATTTAGTGCCTACCTAAAGAGAAAATTGGACTGTTACGGATAACAAACAATTTGGACTGACTACATATCTTTTTAAAGGGATTTACGTTGCCGGCCAAAATTTGCATTAAATTCGATCTCATTTAGTAATTGAATGAAACTCCATGACAGAATGGGAATTGATCTTCCGTGCTAAATAGGCGACGTTCGGGTCTTAAGTCATAACCAATGCAAAGAACTAAGCTTTTTGGAGATGTGATTACATGTGATCACCCTATTCGTTATAAAATTTTTATCTAAAACTTAGCAAACATTATATATATATATATATATACCATATATACATATATATATATATATATATATATATACTTCTTTATAAATATATATCTCTCCATATATATATATATATATATATATATATATACTCCTGCATAATATATATATATATATATCTATAACTATATATATTACTTCTCTCACTAGATTGGGTAAGGTAGATAACACTTAATTGTATTAGATTTTAGTTGATCTCGAAACCTTAGAAAAAGAGAGTTAACATTATTATCTCCTTCTCAAGAAGTAATAGTCAATATAAAGATAATATATTCAGATACTCTTCAAAATTTTCACACGGGCGACAAAGATTCAAGTAATTTCGACTTGTTTTTGCACTGAAATAATTTTCAGACTAATATTCGGTGTTGAAAATGGTTTATTTTTATTTTACTTCAATTTTGCAAATCTGTTGTTTAGTTTTCGAAAGACAAGAATAAAAGGAAATTAAATTGTTCATGTATATTTTCTATTAGTTATCTAGTATAGGAATTAAAATATTTTGGGAGCCTGTGAAATCAGACTCATGGGAAGTGGAAAGAAGTGGAAAATATAATTACCCTACACGAAATAAGGAAAAATAATTAAAATTTAGGTAGATAACATTTTCTTTTATATATATATATATATATATATATATATATATATATATATAGCAACAACAACATATATATATATATATATATATATATCTTTGTAATAACTTAATATATATCTTTAATATATATATATATATATTAAAGGATATCGAATTGAGGACCAGATTTATCCTTTAAAAATCGGAGGGCTAGAACATAAATAACTTTCTACTTTCATCAGGTATTAATATTAATGTTTCCTTTAATATTTATAAAAGTTGCTTTAAGCACCCATATATATATATATATATATATATATATATAGATAAATGTTTATATAACATATATATATATATATTTGCTGTATATATATATATATATATATATATATATATCTATATTATATATATACATATATAGGCTCATTGTATTTATGTATAATATATATATCTATATCATATATATATATCTCATATATACATATACATATACATACCATATATACATATATCTCTCCTCATATATATATATATACTCTCTCTCTCATATCTTATATAATATGGCATAACCCATATTATATATATATATACTGTACTATATATATACATATATATCATATATATATATATCCATATATATATATATATATATATATACTTTCATATATATGGTACTTTCTGCTATATATATATATATAACCTTATATATAATTCGAAAAGGAAAATGATAATATAAAATACTGTAGTTATCATTTTGTCTTAATTATTCCCTTTTCATCTAGTGGTTTCGATAATGTCAAGTTTGAAGTGACTGTATCGGTTTTTCCTTTACACTACGTGTTCAGGGCAAGGAACAAGAGGCTAGGAATGGAGCAAACAAGATGAAACTGCATGGCTGATTACATGATGGCTTTTCAGGCTTTCCTCTGGGTTGCAGTTGGATAAATTTATAAACAGGCTAATGTTATATATGTACATATGTATATATATATATATATATATATATCATACTCCATATGCAAACACATATATATAGCCATATATATATATATATCGCTATGCCTCTCTCCCATACCTCTTATATAACAATATATATCCCAATATGTATATATATATGTATAATAACAATGTAATAATAATATAATATATATATCTTCTATATCATATATGTATAATAATATATCATTTAAAATCTATCTATATACTTATATATATATGTATATCACATATATATATATAAAAAAAAGAGGAGAGGAGGAGAGAGAAAGAGAGAGGGGAAGAGAGGAGGAGGAGAGAGGGAGGAGAGAGAGAGAGAGAGAGAAAGAGAGGAGAGAGAGAGAGAGAGGAGAGAGAGAGATCATGCAAAGTTCTAGTTGAATAGTTTATAACTAATTAAAAAATATTTCATAGACTCAACTCCAATCCCATCTATTTCATTATAATTTATAGACTGAAAACAATGATCCTTTACTTCAGTGAACACGGAAGAATTAGACTAGTTCTGTCATGGAGTCTCATTCAATTACTAAATGAAAATCGAATTTAATGCTAATTATAGGCAAAAACGAGGCAAATCCCTAAAATATACAATAAACTGTCTATTAAGTATCCAAATGGGTCTAATTTGCTCTTTAAGTAGGCACTAAATGAGCCACTTCAAACGAGTCTTAGTGCCAGATTCTTCGCGGTTTATTTATTTAACTGCAAAGTAGTAAGCAAAATTTAATTAAATGAGCTTTGAATTTTAGAAAGATGCCACAAGCAAGCGAGTGAATTAGACGTGAAATGGTTCTCCCAAATCAAGTATTTAAAATCTTGTTATATTGCGAGACGGAAGCTCTTTTGGGGGGATATTTAACTCTCACAGGGAAAAGGAGAAGCTTTTGCGTTGCCTTTGTTTTAATGCTATTCGGGAAACATATTTGCATACGATGGTACTAAAAATTGTTTGAACAAGTCCATTGTTATTGAAAGATAGAGAGTTTGGGAATTTATCCCACGTGACGTATTTTTCCCAGAAAAAAATTAAGCAAATGTTTGTACAAGTGTACTATAAGCGCTCGTAATTAGATTAAATGTCAGTTAAATTTGATGAAAAATAAACGAATGTAAAGAAGTGAAAAAGGAAGTTTGTTGTTAAATGCAATTTTAAATTAGCATAATTAGCGGTAGATATTGCTCAATAGACCTATAGAGAATGAGAAAGAAATATTGATAATACTAAACACAATTCATATACTCATATATATACGACTTACATTTTTTGTATAACGTATATATACATATATATACATATATATATATATATATATATATATATATATATATATATATATATATATATATCTGCTTAGAATAACCTTTACATCTGCTGCTCATATATATATATATGTAATATATATGTAATATTATATAAATATGTGGTTTGCATAAATGTAATAATATGATGTGATATATATATATATATAATATATATAATATATATAATATATCATATATATATATATCATATATATATATATATATATATATAACAATAATAATATGTATTAATAACCAATGTGCATACATCAAGGAAAAGCAAGGAGAAGTTTTAGTGAGATCTACAGACATAAACAGAAGATGGACGGAATACTTCAAAGAAATGTTAAATGTGAATGAATAGGTGGAGTATTGGGGGAAAAGAGATAGTTAAGGGAGGGGAGGATGAAGAGGGAGGAGATCACTATGGAGGAGTTGGAGGTGGCTCTGTGAGCGCTGAAAAAGTTTATATTTATTTAAAAGATACTTCATAATTCCATCTCCAAAAAATGTTCGTCTTTATTTCATTATGATTCTAATCCTAGAAACGTCGCCCTTATTTAGCACGGAAGAATTAAACTTGTATTGTCATGGAGTCACATGCAATTACTAAATGAAAATCAAATTTAAGCAAATTATAGCCGAAAATGAGGCAAATTCCTAAAAAGATACAATAAACTAGCTATGAAGTATCCAAATAGGTCCAATTTGCTCTTTAAGGAGGCACTAAAAGAGTCCCTTCAAACGAGGTTTAATGCCAGATTCTTCACGGTTTATTTATGCAATAGCAAATCAGTAAGCAAAACTTAATTAAATGAGCTTTGAATTTTAGAAGGGTGCCACAAGCCAGTGAGGGAATTAGGCGTGAAATGGTCCTCTCAAGTTAAATCTGATTATATTCCGAGACGGAAGTTCTTTTGAAGGTATACTTAACCCTCGCACGAAAAAGGGGAAACCTTTGCGTTAATGTTATTCGGGAAGCAAGTTTACATAAGCAGGTACTCAGGAGAGTTTGCACAAGTTCTTTGATATTCAAAGAATGAAAGTGGGGGAAGATTTGCCCTGCTGATACTTTTCCCCCCAGAAAAGATTAAGCAAATGTGTTATATGCTCTAGCTGGCGCTCAATCTCAGTTTGGTTCCAATATCTGCTAATTTTTGAGGAAAATATGAAGATAAATATAAAAGGAAGTTTGTTCAATTAAATTCTGAGAGTTAAGGGGAATAATGTAGAGTGGGTGAATTGGAGACTCACTTCCAATGAATAGAAGAGAAGACTGAGACAAGAATGCGTTTCAGTTCTGATTACTTGGGAACCACAGTTTATGACAGATTCAAAGATTGATTCAAATTCTGGAGTTTTGTTTAACATTGCTTTTGTTAATAGAATTGTCAAACCGAAAAACACAAAAATAGACCATTGGAGGAAGGTAAAAAAGTTAAAATTATTCCGAAACTATCATTATTAGGAACAGGAGTTTAAAGATTTATTCCCAATGAGTGTTCAGTAATAATTAAAGGATTTAAGAAAAAAGATAATAGAGGATATTGAGCCTGGTCATTTCAGAGGGTATGGGATGCTCTTTTATAAATGCATCCCTTAGCAGTTTTAATTACCACATGTAGGAGATATATATATATATATATCTATATATATATATATATATATATATATATATATATATACTTATATATATCTATATATATATATATATATATATATATATATATATATATAAAATATATATACTATATATATATATATATATATATATATATATATATATATATATATATATATATATATATATATATATATATATATATATATATATATATATTATATATATATATATATATATATATATATATATATATATATATATATTTATATATAAATCGTGTCAAGTTTTAGGTGAATATTATGGAACTAATTAAAAAATATTTCATAATCTCATCTCAAAAAAATATTCGTCTCTATTTCATTATTATTTTAAGCCCCGAAACGTCGCCCTTATTTTGCATGGAAGAATTAGACTTGTCAAAGAGTCTCATTCAATTACTAAATGAAAATCGAATTTAATGCAAATTATAGCCAAAAAGGAGGCAAATCTCTAAAAAGATACAATAAACTAGCTATTAAGTATCCAAATAGGTCCAATTTGCTCTTTAAGGAGGCACTAAATGAGCCACTTCAAACGAGTCTTAGTGCCAGATTCTTCGCGGTTTATTTATTTAACAGCAAAGTAGTAAGCAAAATTTAATTAAATGAGCTTTGAATTTTAGAAGGATGCCACAAGCAAGAGAGTGAATTAGACGTGAAATGGTCCTCTCAAGTATTTAAAATCTGATTATATTACGAGACGGAAGCTCTTTTGGAGGGAAACTTAACCCTCGCAGGGAAAAGGGAAAGACTTTGCGTTGCCTTTGCCTTAATGCTATTCGGGATACAAATTTACATACGAAAGTACTCAGGATTGTTTGAACAAGCTCTTTGATAGTGGAAAAATGAGAGTGGGGGAATTTACCCTGGCTGATAGTTTTTCACAAAAAAAATTAGCAGATGTGCGTACTTATGTATAAATAATGTAAGCGCTCATGATTGGATTAACTATCAGCTAATTTTGAGGAAAAATAAACTAATGTAAGCAAATAAAAAAGAAAGTTTGTTGTTAAGTGCAATTTTAAATTAGCATAAATTAGCGGGTGTTTTCTCTTCTCCAATGAACCTAAAAGA
>JABUQX010072894.1:37500-38789 GCA_015478945.1 Trachelipus rathkii
TTTTACAATGTTTTTGTTAATAGAATTATCAAAACAGACAAAAAGAAGAAAAAAAGAAAGAAACAAGAGAGGAAAGAAAGAAGATCAAAATAGAAGCTGTAAATTAAGAAAAGCAACATGCAAAAAGTTTGCGAACTCCAATTAGTAAGAAATTAAAAAAGATATTTAAAACCAAAAAAGGTATAGAGGATTTGGAACGGATTAGCAAAGTAAAAGAATTTACAGACGGAGGAAGCTCTATGCATATTGAATGTAAACGATTTGAGAGTAAAGGAAAAAGGTGAATATATATATATATATATATATATATATATATATATATAAATATGTATATACTTATATATATATATATATATACCTATATACATACATCATACCTGCATGCCTCTCTCTCTCTCATATATACTGTATCTTTGCATAACTTATATATATATATATATATATGTATATATATATATCCTCTATCTTATATATATATATATATATATGTATATGTAGTACGTAATATGAATAATATATAACAATATGTGTATATGTCTATATATGTTTATGTTATTAAATATGTATGTAATAATATTATTTATATATATATAATAATATATTAATATATATATGTATGTAATATGTATATATCTCATATATATATATATATTTCAACAATATGTATATATATATAATATCATCATATATATATATTATATCATATATATATATAAATAATATACTAATAATGACAATAATAATAATAATATATATATAATAATATGTATATATATATATAATATAATAATAATACATCATATATAATAAATATAAATATAATATATATATATCATATATATGTATATTAAAATTTTAATAATAATATGTAATAATAATAACAATAATATAATATATATATAATAATAATAATATATATAATAATAATAATATAATATGTATGTAATGTATATATAATGCTTATGAAACACTTGCCAACATGACTGATTGCGGTTACGGATGCGGATGCGGATGCGGATGCGGATGTTAAAGAGCATGTGTAACAGGATGCGGATGCGGATGTTTACTCTTTGAAGTTTGAATTAAAGTATATATATATATATAATAACAACAACGTATATATATATATATATATATATATATATATACCTATAAATATATATAACCTTATATATATATATATATATCTAATTGACTGTGGAGTTGGTGGTGGGGAGGGCTGGGAGGAAGATCATCGGTTTTGATGAACAGTCGTTGGAGAAGGAAGGTGCCGGAAAAGGTGGGGCCAT
>JABUQX010072895.1:0-5000 GCA_015478945.1 Trachelipus rathkii
TATATATATATATATATATATATAATATATATATATATATATATATATATATTATATATATATATAGATATATATATATATATATATAAATATATTATATATAGAAATATATATATATATATATATATATATATATATATATATATATATATATATTTCGCATTTTTTAAGAAAGGTTAGCCACCTCTGGCAATTATTCTACTTCGTACGGTAGCACAATTACATAAAAAAAAGTTACCTATTCCGAATGATTTAAAATAAAATATGAAAATAATAAATTGCTTACTTTATAATAAAATTGTAAATTTTTTGAAATTTGTAGCTGAAGTCCATTCTTGTCGTTTTTTGACTTGCATATAAGTCAATCACAAGATGTCAAAAAAACAATTGAGGACAATATCTCTTTCAGTTGCAAGCGCAACGAGGGCATTCAGTCTATCTTGTCCCATTGTATTCCGAATAACGGTTTTAATTCTTTTTAATCTAGAAAAGCATCTTTCAGCTTCAACAGATGACATTGGAGTAGTTATTAAAATTTTTAGCAACTTTAATGTTTCTTCAAAAGTCTGATCTGTTCCATTTTCCATAATGTAGTTAAAAGAATCAAGAGCTCCTTTCCGAGAATAGAAATCTTCTCAAGAATATATAACTCGGAAGTTAGATTTGAAATCCAAGGATAAGAGTATTGAATGTATTGTTAATCTTTAATCACACTGTATTTAACCATAGAATTAAAAAGTATTAATGACTTTCTTCGTTGCAAACATTAAGCGTCTTCAATTATGATATCTGGTACTTGTCTTAACTAAACTTAATCTAATTTTTTAACCACGGCTGCTTTATTAGTATCTGATGTCTGACTTGTGATTAATTTATTGCTAATCTACGTGTTGTGAATATGGCGAAAACCGGCGCGCCAAAAATACAAAGTAGGATCAGTCAATTGTCTTTGCAAAACCTCTCCTACCTTTGCGTTCTTGTTTGTATTTGTTTCGAATTTTTTCAAAGCACTCTAACAATGGCTCTCTATGTTCAAAAACCATGTTTACAGTTCGGATGTTAAAATCCATTTTGTTTTAACAGTCTTTAGAAACCGTCTCCCAATAATTTCATCTAATACAGAGCATCTCTGAGGAGATTGTGAAAAAAGGTTGGAATTAGTGATATATTCTAAAGAACATCTAACTGAATATATATATATATATATATATATATATATATATATATATATATATATATATATATATATATATATTATTATTATATATATTATATATATATATATATATATATATATATATATATATATATATATTATTATATATATATATATTATTACATATATATATATATATATATATATATATATATATATATATTATATATATATATATATATTATATTATTATATTATTATATATTATTATATATATATTATTATATTATATATATATGGTTATAAATATAGGGTATATATTTCTGTATATATTTACAGCTGTCACCACCACCACTCACGGCAGAGCCCTATTCAAGGAGGGGTGTTACACGCCTCAGAATCGAACAACTAACGCAAATTACAGATGAACGCAGACGCAGGCTTTGAAGTGGGGAGATTAAATTCAGCAGGAACACAGAAGATGGGAAGAGAATTTCACAGAACAGAGGTGGCAGGAAAGAAGGAAGCACCGCAACGAACTAGTCTAGAGTTACCAATATCAACACAAAACACATGTGCAGATACAGCACCACTTTTGTTACGATGGCGTCGTAAAGGTGGTGGTACGCGAGAGAAGTTCCCTCGAGCACCTGCCGCTGTGGTACCTATAGAAAAGAGATAAGACCAACATCGCACCGCAAAGATAGAGGGTCAAGTGAACTGAAAGTACAGAACAGTTTATAAGCCTTTTGGCCTTTGACTCGACCCTATCCAAAAGCTGGGTGAAACCAGAGCCCCTCAGATATGAGAGCAGTAACTGAGAAGAGGAAAAAAAGTCTCGCAGTCTAAACAGAACTCCCAGTTTCTTTGAGGCCGCCCTAGCAACCATTGTGATGTGAGGTTTCCAAGACATTTTTTTGTTTATGTTAAGGCCAAGGATGTTTATATTGTCAACAGGAGAGACGAGAGAACCGTCGAAAGAGATAGGAAAGTTAGAAGGTGTCTTAGAGAGGGAGATTTGTAGAAGTTGGGTTTTTAAAGAATTGAATTTCACAAGGCTGAGACGACCCCATCCGGAAATTCTATCCAGATCAGCGAGAATAGAATCGGAAAGATTAAGACGAGAGGCAATTCTAGAAGTAAAAAGAGGGAGCAGAATTGAAATGAGTGGAAGAAAGGGTTGAGTCATCAGCATATGAGTGGATAGAGTTAGATGTGCAGGTGAGATCATTAATGAAAAGTAGGAATAAAGTAGGAGATAAGACAGAACCCTGAGAAACACCACTATTGACAGAAAAGGAAGAAGAAGTCGCCCCATCAACAACAGCCGATATTGAGCGATTTGAAAGAAAATTAGACATAAGTAAGCAAAGAGAGGAAACCCAAAGGAGGGGAGCTTGGAGAGCAGTGACGCGTGCCATACCCGGTCAAATGCTTTGGATATCAAGGCCACCACACAAGTCTCCCGTAGTTCCTAAGGGAAACCATAAATCAGTAAGATAGAAAGTATATCGCCAGTAGACCTCGAGCGCCGAAAGCCATACTGGTGATCGGAAAGAAGTGAATGAGATTCCAGATGATCTAAGAAATGAGAGTTGAGAAGGGTTTCAAAGATCTTAGATAGAATACAAGTGAGAGCTATAGGGCGATAGTTAGAAGGATCAGAGCGGCTTCATTTTTTCGGAATAGGTTGGACATGTGCGTGCTTCCAACACTGAGGGAAAGTGTTAGTATTGAGACATAGAGAGTATAGTTGAACGAGGGGAGGGGCCAGCACGGAAGTACACTACCTCAAAACACAGGGGGGGAGGGGGAATGCCATCCGGGCTACCCGCCTTCCTAACGTTCATAGATTTCAGGTGCCCATGCACCCGATCAAATGTAATCACAGGCAAAGGCATAGGACACCTGAGAGGAGAAAGGAGGAGGAAGGGGAATGCCAGAATCGTCCAGGGTTGAGTTAGAGGAAAATAGGAGGCCGAAGAGATTGGCCTTTTCAGCTGGAGAATTAGCAACAGAACCATCAGATCGAATAAGAGGAGGAAAGGTAGATTTACAGAAGTTGTTAGAGATGTTTTTGGCAAGAGGCCAGAAAGATTTGTCAGTAGGAGAACCAAGGAGGTTAGCGCACTTTCGTTTGATGAAAGCTCGCTTTGTTCGTCGAAGAGTATCCCTGCAACGATTTCTAGCTGAATGAAAATTAGCAAGAGTGATAGGAGAACGAGAATTTTTCCACTCCCGATACGCACTGTCTCTAGCCTGAATGGCCAGAGAACAAGCACGATCGAACCATGGATTAAGAGGAGAGAAAGATTTAGTCGAAGAAGGAATGAACCTGCTCATCCCATCAACGATTACAGCTCCCACCTTATCGGCAGAAGCCGAGAAGCGTCACCAGAGTTAAAGCAGTTATTCCACTACCCTTATAGTTAGCGTAGAAGCAACGCAAGGCCCCCCAATCAGCCCGATCATATTTATATATATATATATATATATATATATGAGTAAGATATATATATATATATATATATATATATATATATATATATATATATATATATATATATATATATATATATATATATATATATAATAATAATAATAATAATAATAATAATAATAAGGTCAGCATCCCGAAAAGGCCAGGCATGTTACTAAAAAACTATAACAGCTACACGAAAATAAATATCATTTTATTAATCAGGAGACATTTTTACCCCGGAAATTAAAAATAAAATAAAAAAATAACGCTTTTTAAAAAATTAAATTTGTTAAAAATGTTGAAAAAATTACAGTTTTTTGAGAAATCGAACATGCTCGCTTACTAAGACTGAGCAAACAAAGGTGCCAAATGAATACCTCCGGGTAAGCAAGAACGATAGAGAGAGTCGGGGTTTCTCGGCCTACCGGGGGACGTCGGCTCGAACCCCCTAAAAAGGATATAAAAAGAAAAAAATAATATTTTCTCCAAATCGTAAAAAAATTGGTATTTGGCACCTCGAGAACTCGAGAACGATGGATAGAGGTTTCAAGGTCAAATCGGTCAATCAAAGCGTACAATGCGAGGTGTAATATTTTACTAATATTTAAGATGTTATTAATAAATATTAGAATAAAATAATTTTTTTTTTTTTAAGTTTCTTCGATGAAATTACTTCCTGAAATCAAAAATGTTATTTATTTTCCGGTAGATGTTATAGTTTTCTAGTTACATGCCTGAACTCTTCGGGATGCTGGCCTAATAATAATAATAATAATAATAATAATAATAATAATAATAATAATAATAATAATAATAATAATAATAATAATAATAATAATAATAATAATAATAATAATAATAATAATAATAATAATAATAATTTAGCAATAATTATTTAATAATAATAAATAATTTAATAATAATAATAATAATAATAATAATAATAATAATAATAATAATAATAATAATAATGATAATATAATAATAATGATAATAATAATAATAATAATAATAATAATAATAATAATAATAATAATAACAAGACAATAATAATAATAATAATAAATAATAATAATAATAATAATAATAATAATAATAATAATAATAATAATAATAATAATAATAATAATAATAATAATAATAATAATAATAATAATTTATTAATAATAATAACTGTACGACAATTTACAAGGCGAACACGCTAATCGCTCCAAACTAGTATATTTTATTGTATCACTGCCAGACGTATGATTTTTACATGACTATAGGAGTAAGACTGGAGCGAAAACGATTTCGCTCGCTCTCACGCTTCTTTTATAAATAGAAATTCAAAATAACTATATACAACTGATACGAGTATGT
>JABUQX010072895.1:17500-21907 GCA_015478945.1 Trachelipus rathkii
AAGTCATTTTATTAATAAATAATAATACCGCTTTCAAAACTGCAGCAAAAATCAAAATCACTTTCGTCTCAAACCTCAAAAATAAAACACCCTCTGCTTTTACCGAATAAGTACGTCAAACACTTGTGAGAGATTGTCTTAGTACAACGCAAGACTGCCAATTAATTAAAATTTAAGTTTCCCTCTATCAGTACATAGAGTCGAAAAGGAATATATTCCAAGACTTAGATTTAATTAGTGTTTCATAAATAGTTCAATCAGTCTACCCAAAACATCAATATCCAATTAGATTCGACGAAAATTCAGCTCTTCCAATCGGCAAGCGAAGAAAACTTTGGCAAAACAAAAAGTTATCTTATAATGCCTGAAAAAGAAGTAGGGTAGCAAAAACGGCGAAAAGTTATAAACGGTAATAAGTGAACTAAAAATTACAACATAGCGTAAACAGAGAGATACATGTCATCAACAAGATATGGTTATAATGAGTGGAGATGTTTATCAATTCTAACAGCTATTTAACGCTTTGTGATGTCAAAAATTGACGACTCCTCAACCAGAATTTATAAATGACAAAAATCACATTATCTCTAAGATGCTCCCAAAGTTTGCAGTCGTATAAGAAAAAAAACACAAATAATACTTCAACTAAATATGTAACATGGTCCCATTCCGTTTCAGAATGATTCACTTGTATTAAATATCTCATCTATGGAAATTTTAAAATTTCCTCCTGACTTTTTTGTGAGATATTTTTAAAGTCCTGACTGTTTCTCTAGCGAGTTCATTATTATATATAGAAATCGAAAACTGATAGTTTACTCCCACATTTGTAACATATTATCCCTCGAGCCGAACTTCACATTTTTTTTTTTCCTGACTTTCCCTGACTTTCCAGAAAACGTGCTGAACCATCTGTATTAATGTGGTGTTCCACTGTATCATTTTAGAATATATCAAAGCATTCTATATGGACAAATAATAAATATATATATATAATTATATATTAATATATACAATTATACAAAATAAAGATGTATATTTTTCAATTGCTTTAGTTTAGTCGAGGTGTATTGAAAAACCTTATTCATTTATTATGTAAATTTCAACTGAAATATGAGTTTACTATATGCAGTTTGGTCTCTAACCCTGAGAGCTAACCTGCATATATATATATACTGCATATATATCTTTTAATATAGCAAGTTATATAAATATTATTATATACCTAATTTATATATAATGACTTATATATATATATATAGTATACCCAAGAACGTTTGATTGCTCACGTAATTATTTAAATATTTTTATTGAGATAATTATTTTTTATTTCTATTAATATTAATTATATAATAAGTATATATATATAACGCGCGTAGAGTTATTTATATTAATCACGTATTACTTTAATATACTACTATTATTTCTAAAATTTTTTAATTATTTCATATTTTATTATTTATATAAACAAGCGCCCGATAACCAGTAGCACCTTTCAGGATGTTGCTAGAGCTAGTACCCTCGGCCAAACCAAGCGAGGGTCACAGGTTCCAACTGGTCGGCCAAAGGGGTCCATGTGTGGGTAGACAATGCGAGCTAAACACAGGTTTTTTTTACACCGCCAAACCCCCCCATCTAAATGGGTCACTTAGGGATTTTTGGTGGGTAATTATATAGTCATTAATAGGCTTCCATTACCTGAATTGATACTACTAGGTATATAACTATAGTATTAATAATATATATTGTAATGATATACATATATATATATATAATATATATATATATATATAATACCCTGCTCTACTTTACTACTTGATTAGGTAGCTTACTATATAATCTGACCCGTTATATGAAGTGATTAGGTGTTTTAATTATTCTAGTATATATAAAAATATACATATAATATAAAAAAAAAAAAAAAAAAAAAAAAAAAAAAAAAAAAATATATATATAGTATATAATATATATATATATATATATAATAATATAATATATATATATATAATATATAAATATGATATATAATATATATATTATATATATATATATATATATATATATATAATATAATATATATAAGTTCTGAATTTGTTTATTGAAACAAAAATATAATAGAATATTACGGGTTGAAATAAACTAAATAATTATATTGACCAAAGGAAAGATAAAAGAGAGAAGAGATATATGAAAGAGGAAGAAGGATAAAGAATCAGAGAGAGAGAGAGTGTAATTGCAATAAACGAGAGATCGAAGAAGAGAAAGAGAGAGAGACAACAGCAAGAAGAGCAAGTTAGTAAAAGTGTTTCTATATATTGTTTGAGTGAGCAAAGTCGTCAACAGCTATATATATATAATAAAGTCCATCAAATAACAAAAGTAAATAAATAATAAACGTGAAATATTTACAACGTTATTTTTTAGGTATATGTATTTAATATTAATATAATAACTTAATATATATATTATTAGTTATAAAATATTATATTAATATTAATATATATAATATTATAATATATATATATATATATATTATATAATATATAATATAATATATATATATATATATAATAATATAATATAATTAATATAATTTATATTTAATATATATATATATATATAGTATATATATATATATATATATATAATTATATATAATATATATATATATAATAAATATATATATTATACCTATAATATATGATATATCTTCCAATAATCTTTTTTTCCAAATTAATATATTCAGTATATTTTAAAAAAATATATTAACTATATATATAATAATAATATAATATATATAGTTATTTATTTTATTTTTTAATTATTATTAATTATATATTTAATAATTTATAGGTTTTAATTTGATTTTGGAGAGAGAAGGACTTTCAAATCATTTTTAGTTATGATTAGCGTTAGAAAATTAAGATATAAAATATCTTCAGATCCGGAAATTCAATTAATTCACAATCGTTACACATTTATAAAAATCAACACTTCTATTTTGTTAATTATCAAAATTCATACAGAAATTCATTCAGATCCGGAAATTCAATTGTACATTGTCTCCGTTTAAATTGTACCTGCGTAAGTGTCATGGCATTTTTAATATTCAATTTTCATTTGCTATTTATTTTTTAATATTCTTTCATTAATTTTTTTTTATTTAGCTATAATTATTAATTTAAGTTTAATTCTATAAAATTCAATTTTATTTTTAATTAATACACTATTTGTTATTAAAAATTAATTTTAATACAAATTAAAATTATTAAATAAAATTAATTTTGTATTAAAGCAAATATAATTTTATTTATTAAAATTATCCAGTTAATTTAAAACCGTTTTATTTATTACTATTATTTTGATTATTATAATTATTATTATTATTATTATTATTATTATTATTATTATTATTATTATTATTATTATTATTATTATTAAAAATTTTCGAATTTTCGCCGTTTTAACTTTTATTGTCATTATATCATTGATTGTTTATTTTAACTCCATTATTATTCTATTCTTAATTTATTATTAACCTTATTATTATTCTGATGTATTATTTTATTATTACTATATTTATTATTTTGCAAATTCCTTTTATCACTTTTGACATCATGGTATTAGAATCAAATTTTATTACTAAAAATATTAACACTTTTATGATTAATCAAGAAATGCTATTAATATTTTTTTTATTATTAATATATATTTTTTTAAACTTAAAAACAAATTTTTTTGTACGAAATAAATTTTATGACCAAATAGAGGGTAAGGGTAAAATTTTTCTTTTATTTTTTTATCTTACAAAGGTCCGATGTATTAAATACTTAAGTATTTCTTTAATCTTTTTTCTTTGGAGTATGATATAAGCCGGTCCAAATTAGAAGCTGACCTCGGTCCAGAATACTATTGAAAGCCTAGATGTTTTTTGTTGTTCAAATCAAGACAAATTTGAGAATTTTTGAATTTGAGGATTGAATGATATCTATCTTTCTCTTAAAGGAGGAGTATATTATTATTATGGCCTGTTTGAGTAATAGCGTTTTTTTTAATTTTGTCCTTTTCAGCCTTGATTAATTGAGAGGTTGTGGGGGTTAGGGGGTGAGGGAGGTTGTGGGAGGTGGTGAGAGATGGGGGGAGGGGGAGGTTGTGGGAGGGGGGGGGTGTGGGTGGGTTGGGGTCCCGGGGGGGAGGGAGGGGGGGTCTAGGGGGGGGGTCCGGGTAGGGAGGGGTCCCCGGGGTCTTAGGGGGGGGTGAGGTTGAGCGGGGAGGGGGGGGGGGAGGGTGGGGGGGGGGAGGGAGGGGGGGGGGTGGGGGGGGGGGGTTGGGGGAGGTGGGGTGGGGAGGTGTAGGAGGTTGGGGGGGGTGGTGGGGGGAGGTTGGGGGAGGGGGGGGGGAGGGTGG
>JABUQX010072897.1:0-55772 GCA_015478945.1 Trachelipus rathkii
AGAGAGAGATAAGAACGAAAAACTGCTTAAGAGTCCTTGGCAACATCATCATCAGAGTATCCCTTTGTATGCCTGCCGTGTTACTTTTGCGTAAGTGTGAACCATCGTTGCTGAAAAAATTTGTATAGGTTAATTATGCCTAAGTTGAAAAACTTTACCTACCTATGTTGCTGTAAAAGTGTAAAAATTATTTTAACATTATATTTCGGACATCTATTTTTTGTAAAAGAGTATTAAAAAAAATTTAATTTAATGGAATAGTTGTAAATGTGGACCGAAATGCCCCACGCAAATTTTTAAACCTGGACCGAATTGCCCATGTTACAATTTTTATAAATAAAACATATTGTATCTCTTGCCTGAATGACTTCAACGATTGCATTAAGGTTATGAACTATTTTTAAGTACTATATCTTGGTACCAATAATGTAGTACAATTATTTTGACCTGTATGATTCTTAGCAATAAGCCTAAAATTTACCCGATTTTATAGTACTCAGAAAAAGAAAAAAAAATCACAAAATTAATGGGCTTAAATAAAGGTTTCATAAAAAATTAATTACCTAAGACATCAAAAAATACATTATTTTACATCTTTAAAGATATAGTTTACATCGTATAGGCTACTTTGAGCCACTGGACCGAATTGCCCACATGGACCGGAATTACCCGTCTTACGGTATAATATATTTATATTATATATATATATATATATATATATATATATATTATATATATAATTATAATATTTGAAATATGTTAAAGCTTGTAATTGATATAATTTTTAAATGTTTTAATTTATTAAAGTGTTTTAATGTAGTGCAATTGTGCAATATGTAACCTTAAAGCAACCCAGGGTATTATACCAACATACATAAATATATAAGCGAGCATAGCTTAATATTACAGTGATATATATATTCAAATGCATATATAATAACCGGTATATATATAATAATGATATATATATATATATATATATATTTTTATATTATATATATATATATATGATATATATATAATAATATATATATATATAATATATATATATGTATATATATATATATATATATATATATTAGGAATAAGCCGCATAGTGAATTATCTGGGCCTATGCCAGCCAAGTTTTTTACTATCTGGTATCCAGCCGGATATAACCGGATAATTACTCCCCTAGTAGGTTCTTCCTCATTTTGGGAAAATATTAAAAATAGATTTGAAAAATTTTATATATATATAATAAATATATATATAATATATATATATATATATAATATACATATAGATATATATTATATATAAATCTATATCTGAATTGGACGGTATTATATATATATATATATATATATATATATATATATATATATATATATATATATAATAGTATAATATATTATGATATATATATATATAATATATTATATATATATTATAATATATATATATATTCTTGTTTAGACTTTCGATGTTGGGTTATTTAATAATTTATTTTATTCATCATTTATGTTGACTGTACAATACAAATTATATCTGAAATTTGGTGGTGGCAACATTTCATAAATTATGGTAAATAGTTCTGTTAACATTAGTATTTTATAAATAATATATTCTAATAAGATTGAAAATAATATGGGTAAAAAGTATGATATTTAATAAATGGAGATTCAGCTATCAAGCACAGTGTTAATGGCAATTTTTACCACACAATGTTTATCTCACGTTTAAAGTATTGTAATTATTAAAATAGTAATAACCACTGCTTATTTAACGTGTTTAAGCATTGTATTATCTACGCACATTCTCAAAAATTGTATAATAAGAAAAAAAAAGAACACTGGAATTTATTCTCAATGTTACTCGCCTTCAGTGATAAAATATAAAAATCAGAGCAAGTGTCAGGGCACAAAACTTGATAAATGCAATGTTGGAAATAGATGTACGGATGCTAATAAGAAAATGTAGACGCTAGGACTATAAGATCAAAGTAGAGGTAGGTTTATAAGACAATCGTAGATAGGTCTATAATCCAAATGTAGAATCGTAGATACTATAAGATCCAACCGTAATATAATTTATCAACAGCGGTTCCCAACCTTTCTTTTCTTTCCCCTCCCTAATGTTTTTTATTTACGAGTACCTTCATACACACACATCCAATATATATACTATATATATATATATATATATATATATATATATATATATATAAATATATATATATAGATATAAATATAATATATATATATTATATATATATATATTATATATATATATATATATATTATATATATATATATTATATATAATAATATAATAATATATATTAAGTGGGGGGTGTGGGATCTAGTTTAGGTGATTAGTTTTGAGTGGCTTTTTTGTGTGTGGTGTGTATGGATAGTCAATCGGTAGAGCCGGCAGGGCGTGTGGTGATTTGTGTCTCTGTGGTTTTTTTGAAGGTAATCGGCATTTGAAAATTTTGTTGGTATCGGCTCCAATCTCCTAATATATATGTGCGGGTGTTAGGCGGTTGGTTATTGAGTGAAGTGGACACCGTGTTTTTCAGTAGATGTATATTGTAGTTTATGGTTGTTTGATTAGGTTAGAGGTTTGTAGGGGGTGGTAGGTATGTAGATGGTGTAGTGAGTCTTGTGGGATGGGGGTTGATGCTGTATTTCGTTGTGGGCTAGCGTGGTGCATAGGCTTGATGGGTGGTGGTAGCTTATTTTTGATTTAGTGTGTGTATTGTTTGGTGTAGTGTGGGTTGGGTGTTGTTTCTATTGTTGTGATTCATGGTTTTTGTGGTCTTGGGTAGTTATATATATGTTTATTTGTAGCGATTAGAGGGGTTTATGAGTTAGGTTTTACGTGTATTGTTGAGTAGCTGTTTTAGTGATTAGGTTCGCAGGTGTTGTTATTTTTGTATGTGACTGTGGTGATGTGGTATAGCTGTGTTACTGATATGGGTTTATCATTTGATAGTGGTATTGGTCTTTCTGTGTGTCGGCATTGTAGGTAGTATGTGTGTGATGATTTCGCGGGTTTGGTGTAGCGCGTGGTCATGAGTGGATGGTTGTTATGTATTATTTTTGTGTGTCCAAGGCGAGAGATATCAGACAAACTGATGCGAGAGCTATGGTGTGAGATGCCGAGTTGATCGTATCGATGTACGGGAATTTAGGTAGCCGCAATCTGTAGAAGAGTAGTGTACTATCAAGAAGATAAATTTGGTGAAGCTCTTAGCAGGTCTTCACTCGAGACTATAGCCATTGTATGAGGTGCACTTTTTTCCTTTTGAGAAAGCCATCTTACATTCTGTGTTAAGAAGTAATGTGGTATGATTGTGTGCCATTTGTGGTGCCGTTTCTTTCTTTACATCAATAGTATTAATTATATGTCTGGAGTTTGTGAACTGTCTTTGATAAAATAACAATTTTGTACTGATTGATTCAATGCTACATCTTTCAATGTTCTGTGCATTGGCGTTTTGATTGCCTAGATTTTTTGTCTGTGAATTACATCAAGGTCTTCAAGCTGCATTGGGAGCTATTTTCTTCTGATTACGCCGCGTAGCTCTGTACTATTATATGGGCCAGTATCAGTTGATTTTCCTCGCATCTGTGCATACACCACAGGGAGCAATAACCAAGCAAATATTTTTTTCGCAGAAATACCCGTGAATGGCACTAAAATATATCCTCCCATTTGCATCTTTCTGTAGGATAGCACAGTAAAAGAATTTTCTTCAGGCTTGTTGTCAGTCAAATTCATGCAAACCACACATGATACGAGAGATGGAAACATCTGTGGCTTTTCGTCCACCTGTAATGAAAATAAGGGACGTCGTTTTTTTTTTATCCTTTTAATTACTTACTGTAGATTCAATATCCTCAGACATCTCCTTAATTCTCCGAGAGACTGTATTGTTTGAGAAGGGAATATTATTAATTTGTTTTTTAGCATAGTCCTCACCGAGCAGACACTGAACAGCATCTTTAATGCAAAGATATATCAAGTTTCAGCAATTTTATGATTTTTACCGCTTTTAGAAATACGGCAACTTATTATGTACGATGCTTCCACAGCGTTGTCATTGAGTTTGTTCGCAGACATCAGATACGAAGTTACTCTGGGGCCATTTGATAGTCTTTGGAAAAAGCTGACATCTTTTTGTTTGTAACTTGAATGCTTAGTTTCTAAATGCCGCATTAATAAAGATGGTTTCATGCTACCATTCGACAATGTTTCTCCACAAATAACACAAAGTGGCTTTGGACTGTCCTCATCTCCCATAAATGAAAATCAGTATTCCAATTAATCATCAGAATATTTCCTCTTCTTTAGAAGAGGCCTGATATTTTTCGTTTTATTCTATAATTCTATATTCTATAATCTATATTTTATTAATTTTTTTTTCTTTTACATTATTTTTTAATTAAACCATTGTTTTCGGATGTTTCCGCCATTACCAATATTTTTTTCGTGTACCCCCAATCGATAGCAGGCGAACCCCAGGGGGTACGCGTACCACAGGTTGGGAACCGCTGATTTATAATATTGATAAATTTTACATCAGAAATAAAAGAAACTTGTTTAAAACATGAAAATTTGGAAAAAAAAAAAAAAAAAAAAAATTTTTTTTTTTTAACGGGTTTTTTTTAATACGTACAAAAGATGGCCAACGTGTAAAAATTTGTGGACTATAAATTTTGGCATTCCACTGAAACCACAAATTTTTTTGGTAGTCCTCTAATTGCGGAATGATAAAGGCATTCCGCTAACTGCATTTCCACAACATTTTTCAAATTATCACAATCGCAATTCCTCAATTTATTTTGGTTATTCCGCAATTGGCGTGAATGCGGACTGAAATTGCCAGAACGCCCACCTCGTGACATATATATATATATATATATATATATATATATATAGTATATACTATAGTATTATATATATATATAATGTATTATATATAATAGGTTGTTTTATTGTACAGTTAGTATTATTTAGTTTGATAGTATATGCGTGTATTTGTGGTATGTGGGTTGTAGGGGTTGTTATGTGTTGTGGTGTTGATGGTCGTTTATAGTGATTACGGTAGTTGTTATTGGTTAGTTTATGATGTGGCGGTGCGGGGTGACCGCTGTTTGTTTGCCGTGTCGTTTGGTAGAGGGTGTGTTTGTTATCGAGTCTGCGGCGGCTTCGTATTATATTAAATGTATTAAAAAATAATAAGAGAGGAGATACAGGTTCTGTGTAGTGATTCGCTTTATTTAATAGCCACACGTGTAGTACTACAAGTTTTATTTAGATCATCTTTAATTCTAGAAAGTTTTTATATTTTTAAAAAGGAGTTAGAATATAGTAATTAGGGTCAAAAGCCTTCAAGTAGAATTTCAACTTTTTGAAAAATGTGAAGGTTTTTTTTAACGTTCATTATAAAATGAAAAAATTTGGTGATGAATGTGTAATTGAGAGTGTTTTCAAGTGTTATATCCTCGAGATTTTAAAGCTTTAAACTGGCAAAGTAAATTTTTTGATCCAAAACAGTATTAGTGGCAAAAATGCACGGGGCCTAAGCTTGGTCCCGGATTGCACCCCGCGTTGTGGGTTAGAATTTGTGGAATGAAAGGGGGTGAATCGGACCAACCAGCAAACCCTAAATGCTATTGCTATCTCTTGAACTGATAATTTTAGGGTAGTTTTAATTATTATTTAATCTATTAATTATTAATATTATTAATTTGATAAATAGAGAAGCTCTTACCTTTTTTTATAATCCTCTTTGACTGACTGAAGCGTTAAGTTAGGATATATGATGAGGACAACGTGCCATGCTTATGATTTATAATGATATATTAATAAAGCGTTAAAGAAAGAATAGTGCAAGATAGAGATAGGCTTTGGTTGTATGATAGTGGGTAGGATGATAAATTGTATTGAGGTAAGATGGAGGAATAATACTATGTAAATCTGTACAATTCTTCTTCGGTTGAGGGCACCCTTAATCTGAGATTGAAATTCCCTTTTGATTGATGGCTGTTTATTTGTTCGTGATAGTAGACTAGAGAGTTGCACGTTTCTTGTGATGTCTTTTGATTAGCGTGGTGGTTTAGTGTCGGGATCTATATTTAGGATTTAAGAGTGGGTTAGGGAGTGGAGGAGTGGTTGATGTTGCGACTTGCTATATATGAAGGGGACGAGTGTGTGAGTTATTGAGGTGGTTATACCATATTGGGGGTGAGCGAAGAGGTACGAGTTAGCTTGTGTTAATTATTTAGATGTACAGGTAAGGTAAACATAACAACTGCAGGCTTAGTGGGAAGAATGCATATGTCTCACAATGGGGAGTTGCTAGCATGATCATGCCTGTGGTCTCTGGTGCATGTCGGACGTGCTCACAGGCTTGTTTGGTTGGCTCTTGTGCCTTCTCTGTTGTTCGTATTCTTGCGTAACGTGTATTGTTTTCTGTTCATTCTTTTCATGATATTCATACAGTCCCTCTTTTGTTCCCATTTTCTGTTAGTCAAGCTAATCTGCCTATTTCTCTTTTCCATTACCAGCACACATCAGATCGAAGAATTATTCCTTCTTTTTAACAGTTCTTTATTAACAGTTAGGTCAATTCTTAATCTTCTTGCTCTGTACATTCATTATGTTGACTGTTCAGCTACTTCTAATGATTTTACCTATCTGAAAAACCGAAGTCAGTCTCATATGTTACTTCCCCTGTTTAATTCCTCCCATAGATTTTTCTAACATAGTGATTCCCATTTCTAACCATTCACACAACCCCATCGCCTCAGCCTCGTAAATGGGCAATCTGTACAAAACTCTGTTAGCAAGTGGTGGAGACTTCCCATAGTTGGGGGTTTATGATTGGCAATTCTTTTTCCCATACTATCCTCTATAATAATATATATCCTATTTGCGATTTCCCCGTACCTAAACCATTAAAGGATGCATCCGCATTTTACTTTTAACATCCAATTCCCTAAATATTTTCTCCTTATCCTAAGGTGTTTATCCTCTAATCTCGTTCTCTCCAATATTATTTTTATTAAATTTTCTCATATCTGAGCTCGTTTGTTTCCCTTCCGTTATCATTTTCTTGTCCTAATTAATACTCAGCTGTGGAAAGATACTTTCAGGGGTCTTTGTTTGTCTTGTGGCGCTTATTGACCATAGTTTAAATTGTTGTCGCAGTTTCCTCGCTGGATTCTGATGTACTTCTGTTTGTTTTGTCACTTTCATTTTCGTACTGACCGTTTGCTATCCCCCTTTGTATTGATGATATTTTGTAATTTGGGTAGTGTGTTGGTTAGTGTTGTTTCTGGTAGTTAGTCCTGCTCAAAGGAGCTATATATGTTTTTGCTCCCTTATCATGTAGTTTGCACGCTCCAATATACGCGGGGAATCCTTAAACTCGCTGGCTGACTTACTGTTTTAATTCTCTTAATGTTCTTTATGGTATTGTGTTGTTTGTGTTTGTGTTTGGTGTTGTGTGTGGGTCCTCAAAGTATTTTATTCGCCCTAGTTTTGGTTTGGTTGTGTTTTGTTTGGCGCTATAGAATAGTGGTCATGTCCGACGGGATGCAAACCATGTATTTGCCTTTCTTGATACTTGCTGGTTTCGTGTCTCCACGCTGAATGAGTTTTTTGGATAGTGGTTCTGTTTAATATTTTGACAAGCTAGCGACATTCCCCTAATTCTCTATTATAGTTTTTCCTGCTCAATTAGGTTATAGTTTATGAGCCTAAACTCTGGCATGCATGGTCTGCGTGTGGGATGCTCATATGTATCTGTTGTGCTCTTGGTTTGCGTATGTTTTGGGTCCTACGGAATGGATGTTTCGTGTGTTTGTTGCGTTCTTTTGGTGGTTTTACGAAAATCCGTCGTCTTTGTCGGTAAGTGTGTTTCCCGGTGTGAGGAGTATCTGTTAGCCTTTAGTACGTAGTGGCGGTTCTTATTCATTCCGCGAGGTTATTTATTCTGGTTTGATTATGATCCTTGTTATTGTTGTCATTTTTAAGCGGCTTCGGCTGCACAATGTTGGAGCTTCATGTCCCCTATCATTGCTTTTTTCCTCAAAACCCCTAACCATAATCTAGCTTTACAATACTTTGTCCCATTCTTTTCCTTTTCTTGTTATAACCCATCTTGTATTAACCCCTTTCTGCCTTTGTCCACCACTTCTCATCCATTACGTCATTTTCTTCCCAATTCTGTATCTCGTTTTCCTTTCGCCTTAATAACTTCTATATCTCTTACATCGACTAAAAGTATTTCTTCCTCCTCAGGTATGTGTTCATGTTCCTCAAAGTCTTTTAGGTTTATCCAGGTTATCGTTCCATCATGCAAATTCTTGGTGTTGTAACATTGATTCCATTTCTTGCTATTCACTTTACCCGCTCTGCTCATTATCTCAACTCTCTTTTCTTGTCCAGTTTCTTTTTCTATCATTTTCCATCTCTCTCTTTTCTTCAATCTACTTAGATCTCTTTCTTTTTCTACTTCCTCTTCATCTTGGTCTTCCTCCTCTTGTTCTTGTCCTGTATTAGTCATTACCCCAAGAGAGATGTCGCTTTCATCGTCGTCTTTATCTTCTTCTTCTTCTTCCTGTTGTGTTCTTTTATGTTCAAATTGTCCTTCACTTTTTATGTCCTCCCCTTGTTCTTCATACGTATTTGGATCTTGATCGTCAGTTTCTTCCTCATTTTCATCTTTATTGTCTTCTCCCCTGGGTGCTCTTTGTAATCTGTTTATGCGTACTCTTTGCGTATATCTAATCGACCCTCCCTGTTTTACCACTACTGTTTTCCCATCTATTCCTATGACCTTTCCTGGTCCCTTCCATCTTTTATCGTTCTCTCTTTTATAGTATACCCACTCCCCGATTGTCACATCTCGTACTTTACTTTCCCTGATGTTGTTATTTAATGCTCTTTTCAGTTTCATCTCTGCTTGTTGACTTATTACTTCTTTCCAGGCCTCTCTTCTATATCGAGCGTTTTCTGTTACCGCACGTTCTTCCCAACCCTCTGTGTCATCTATACTCCAAGGTGTCATTTTTCCTCCCTTATTCCAACCAAATACCAGATTGTTTGCTGTGTACCCCCCCTTGTTGGGTATATTATTTCGACTGTATACAGCCCATCTTAAGCATAGATTCTTGTTTTGGTGTACCCATCTTCTTGTAATTTTCTAATATTTTCTTTCAAAAGGCCTACCATCCTCTCACACTTCCCATTGCCCCATGGACTCTCTGCCGCTGTTGCCAATAATTTGATGTCAAACATCTCACACATCTCCTCCATTGTTTCATTTTGGAATTCCCTTCCGTTGTCCGAGAGAATTTTTTCCGGAGCTCCAAAAACACCTACTCTCTCTGCTGGTCGTTTTCCTTCAGTCCAGGTTGCTTGAACAAATCCAGTCAACTCATCTATCATTACTAAAAATTTCTTTCCTTCCAATTCACCCATATCTATAGAAATTAATTCATTGAAACGGTTTGCTCTATCCAAACCCACCACAGGTTTACTAGGTGTGGGCTTGAATATTTTACATGAGTGACAGTTATTTATTACTTTTTCGATTATCCCTTGTATTTTTCTTTTATGCCTTCTCTACTAATTTAATTAGGTTGTCCTTACTACAATGTGCAAATTGTTTATGTATTTTAAGTACTTCGTTTTGTTTTTCACTATTCCCTATCCACCATTTATCCCCCCCAAACCACGCACTATATCTTCGTTTTATCAATGGTAATCTAACATGACCACCATCATCTACCCTTCCCTTTACTTGTACCCCTATGTCCCTTAAAATAATATTGTTATTACTGATATCCATTATTGCCCCCAGTTTTTGTAATGTTTTTCTTCCTATCAACCACGGTATATCTTTATCGTGTACATCATTAATATAATATGTCGTTATGTAAATGGTGTTTCCCCCCTCTTTTCCCGTAAGATCTACAGGTATTTGTAGTCTTTTTTTTCCCCCTTATAATCGGAACCCCCAAAACTATATGTCTTTTCTGTTCTTTTTTCACTCTCTCTTATCCTCTCTATTTCTTCTTTGTTTAGATTTCTTAATATTTCTTCTAGTCATTCTCTTCCAATAACTGTACTGTTACTTCCAGTGTCTAATATAGCCTCTATCATTCCTTCTTTCTCTCTTTCATTCACAGAATTATTCAAATATACATTACTCTGTTCACCTTTCATTTGCTTGTCTGACCCCCTTTTCTTCCACCAACATGTGTCTTCCTCATGTCCCCACCTGCGACAGTACATGCATTTCTTAATATTTTCATCCCGAGTTTGACATTTCTTGGCCTCATGGCCTTTTCTACCACATTTCACACACGATATTGGTTCCTGACACTCTTTCGCTAAATGCCCATCCTGATAACAATTAAAACATCTCAATCCACCTTTTGCCTGACATTGCCAACTCATATGTCCTCTACCACCACATTTATAACAAAATTGTGTTTCTACTTTTGGTTCTTCTCTTACTCTCTTGTATACGGCTCCTGTACTTTGACTCATTTCTTGTCGTCCCCTGTCTAACCACATATTTTCCTTCATCTTCTCATCTCTTTTATTTTCTGTTCTTTCATGCTCACTCTTTCTCTCTTCGAATACACGTAACATTTGCTTTTTGATGTTTTCATAATCCAGCTCTCCTTCTCCACACTCTCCTATTATAATCTGCTCTTGCCATGTTTTCAAATTTGCCATGTACAACAAATGGGCTCTTTTACATCTGATCCCCACTCACTCATTCCTAAACATGTTGCCTCACCCATCACTCTTGCATACCTTATTACATACTCTTTAACACTTTCTTTCTCTCCTCTACCAATCTTTATTACGTCTAATACACTGTTAAAACGTTCAACTCTTTTATCAATCTTGTATCTACTATCAAGTGCTTCCAATATCAAATCGACTCCTTTCTCCCTTGTTAGTTCTTTCGCACTCAGATTTTTAGTTAACTCTTCAGCCTCCCCTTCTAAATGCAATCTTATTATTAATCCCTTTCGTTTTAGATCCCCATTCAATTCAACCCAGTCACTCACTCTTCTTCTCCATCTTTCATATTCTCTTTCTAGTCCTGAAAATATAGGACACTTACCAATCATCCTCACCTCCATCCCTTTTACATCTTCTGTATCTTCGCCTCCCATAATGCTAATCTTTTATCTTTACAGACAATGACAATGGAGAACCTAGCAGAGTTGCGCAAATGAGCAACCTATATGCTATTCTATCTCTTGAACTATATTTTAGGTAGTTTATTTATTATTTATCTATTATTATTAATATTATTAATTTGATAAATAGAGAAGCTCTTACCTTTTTTATAATCCTCTTTGACTGACTGAAGCGTTAAGTTAGGAATATGATGAGGACAACGTGCCATGCATATGATTTATAATGATATATATGTAATAAAGCGTTAAGAAAGATAGTGCAAGATAGAGATATGTTGATATAAAATGATAACGTTGTATGATAAGATGGAGAATATAATATGTATCTGTACAATTCTTTCTTTAGGCACCCTTAATCTGAGATTTGAATTCCCTCTTGATTGATCTGTTGATCTGAATTAACTAATGATTCGCCCTTGTGTCTTTTATTACTTGATGTGTCATCAATTAAATTAGATGGATAGATGGAATGATTTCACTCTTATATATCTATATCAAACATTAAAGGTATTATTTTGTCAGTGAGCAAATCTTCAGGGTGGCTGTAAAGATAAAGAAAAAGAACACTTAACAACTGCAGCGAAGTGAAGTGCATTGTCTCTGGCTGACAATGCATGACCACCATATCTGTCATCAATATCTATATATATATATGTAATAATATATAATATATATATAATAATATATATATATATATATATATATTAATAATATATAATAATAATATATATATATAATATATATATATATATATAATAATAATAATAATATAGTAATAATAATATGTATATATATAGTAATAATAATAACCAATAATAATAATAATATATAATAACAATAATAATAATAATAATAATAATAATAACAATATATATGTAACATATCTTCATATATATATACTCTCTCTATATATCACTCCCATATCCATCCAAATAATAATAATAATCCCGGATGTTCATTACTGCTATATGCCCTAGAGCACTAATAAACTTTATTAAGTACTAAACTCTACTTTTATATTACTTATTATCTTTCTTTCATATTGTATTTACTGTATTTTAATGCTAAACACCAAAAAAAAGACTTTTTATATATATATATATATATATGAAAATAAGGAATGTAAAATGACAAAAATTTTTAAATCTTGGCATTTGGTTTTAAAAAAAAACGTATCTTTTTTAAAAGCAATTTTTTAAATCCCAATATAAATATGTAATATATATATATATACTCTTTCTCTATATATATATATAATATATATATATATATATATATATATATATATATATATATACCCTAAAAGCAGAGAACAACTGGTCAAAATCAGGGTACTCCAAATGGTAAGGTTTATGGAGACTTTATTTTTTCTAAAAATTTTTTTATATGTTAATTTTATCCTTTAGGAGTAGAATTAGTATAATTGTATTTGTATATATAATATAGGATTAATGTTAGAAGCCGATAAGTAACGTGGACCGGATTGCAAACTGTCCATTTTTTGGGGGGGTGGGGAGCATTATATTATCACATCCCTAAGAATCCTCATTGTTAAAGTGTTTATTTGATAAACTATGATAAGTCAGTTTTCATTTTAAACATAATGGTAGTTTCAATATTATTTTAAATTGGGTTCAAAAAAAAAATGTTTGAGTTTCGTTCGTTTTTGTCAAACTACAAAATCGTAAAAAAGAGGCTCGCTAATGCTTAAGAAATTTCCTTAACTCTGTAAGGTTGCTATTCTTTTTATTCTGTATTATACAGAATTAAGGAAATTCTTTGCGTTTGGTGAGCGTTTTTACGATTTTATGTTGACAAAATGACATAAGCACTGTTGAAACAAAATGAGCATGAGCTCAAGTGTTTAGGTCTTTTTAAACATATGGGTATTACAATATTATTTTAAGAAATTGGGTTTTGAAAACTAATAAAATGTTTGAGTTTGCGTGCAAAAACGAAAACGCCTTAAATCGTAAAAAAAAATCCCAAAAATAAAGAATTTCCTTAATTCTTTTGTATTCTATATTACACAGAATTGAGGAAATTTTCAATTTAGTCTTCTTGCTTGTTTGACTAAAGCAATTTAGTAATGTAATTAATTCTGTAAGGTTGCAATTCTTTTTTATTTTATAATTACACAGAATTAAGGAAATTCTTTACGTTTGGTGACGTTTTTTACGATTTTGTGCTGTTGTGACAAAAGCAACATAAAATCTTTGTTTGACAAAAGCGAATGCAAACTCGAGCGTTTTAGGCATAATACGTTTCGTAAGAACCAATGCAGAACGAAAACGGCAGGGTCTGGCAACATCATCATCAGAGTATCCCTGCCATGTTACTTTTGCGTAAGTGTGAACCATCTTGCTGAAAAAAATTGTACAAGTTAATTAGGCCTATGTGGAAAAACACTGGGGTCCTTCGTACCGTATACGGAATAACTGCTTCATCAATTATACATTGATTGTTTATATTTGGTGTAAATAATATTAAAAGTTTTTCTGGCTGAGGACTATATGTAATGCTCCGTAAAGTAGGAGAGCGAGAAGGTATTACTATGTCCTTACTTATCAGAGCCAAATCTTCCACCTCGTTTCCCGGACAGAATCGTATATCTTTAGTTATTACGGTTATGATATTATCGGTATCTTTATTTCTTTTGATTAACTCTTTTGTAGACAAATCAGGTAACAGATTGTCTTTCCTAAGTAAATTGTATCCAAAGATAACGTCATAACCCGTCACTTGCTCATCCACTACCACAAAAATATTAGGAGAGGTGAAAAATTCATTAGAAAGTTTTAATTGGAGGGTTATCTCCCCCAAAACAGGAAAAATTACCTTACCTATACCGCTAACGCCTGTATATTGAGTGGCTCTCAAAGGAAACTTCTCTTTATCCAATAATTGGTACGTTGTATTGGTGATTAAACTCAAAGAGGCACCAGTGTCTACCAATGCTTGTAACGGTGTATCAATGTCACACCTGTCAATACCTACACCTATCACCAAAGAATCCTCTGGAGGATTCTGTATATATTTTATTTGAATTATAGAATCTGAAAAAGAAGGGAAATAGGGATTTAGAGATGAGGTTTGTTCCTCATTTTCTTGGAATGAGGTTTGTACCTCAATTTCATGGGATGAGGTTTGTACCTCAATTTCATAGGATGAGGTTTGTACCTCAATTTCTTTTGAAGATGTTATATTTGACATCCTTGACACATTTATAACCATAGGAAGATCTAACTCAGTTTGTGATCCTACATTTTCACTAAAAGTATTTATTAGTTCACTAAAAGGTGGTGCGGAAGGTACCACACTCAATTCCAATTTAGTCATTGATTCAGTTTCATTCACCTGGTCATTTTCACCCGGCAACTGTGACCCTACAATTACCGTGGTCGTCTTTTGTTTTATATCTTCTTGCCTTGAACGCTGAGGTTTCGGACTCATAGATACCATATATTTAGGTTTACACGGATGATCCAAGGGCAAAGATACAGTCTGATGTTTTTCTACTTTTACTTTGGGCTCTGTGGGTGGGCCACTGACCACAGAGCACTCTCGTTTCCCCTTTGTTGGGGTGTATTTTCTGCTGCTGAAAAACGCTGCGGACAATTAATTCCCAAATGACCATCCTGATGACAGACAGGACATTCTTGGTTTTCTGAACCCAGTTGTGTTCTCTGACTTCGTTGTGGGCAGTCCTGCATGACATGTCCCTTCGTCTCACAACGGATACATTTATTTTTTGAAACATAACAGTCATCCACCATGTGTCCGCGTTTTCCGCAAAACCGACACTGTGGTCTTAATCTACAATCCCGCACCATGGCCTGGTTTCTTACAATAGTTACATCTTTGTGGTGAACCTGGTAATTGTGGATTACTTTGAGATTTTCTAATTTTTTCTTGTACATTTTCATTGGTTGTGTTCCAGGAGGACCATTAGACGGATGAACTCCAGGAGGCTGGGCGAATTGTGACAGATTTTGCACATAAGTTGGGTTTCTCAGACCGGAATATCTTGAGAAACTTTCAGAAGATTGAGGGAACTGTGAACCACCACTGGGTACAGTATATCCTGGATAGGTCAATGCAGGAAAAGGCCATACTGGCCCAACCGATGGTGGAACCGGAACAGTATATCGAGATGATTGATAAGAAGTAGAAGGGACCACAGGCGTCAAATCTATAATCTCTGGCTGATTGATCAAGGGAAGTTTATTGTTTGGTAGAGACACTATTCCATTATTAGTTTTATCTGCTACTTGTTTACGAGTTTAATTGTCGTCTATTAACTTTACTAACCCTTCCCAAGAAAGGCTAACGCCTCCTAAGGCCAACTCACAAACTACTGTGAGAGAATTTACTTGATCTTGCACAGACTTTTTATTAGTTTTTCCCTGACAACCTTCATGGAACTCACATCTGATCCTGGAAAGGCTTTTTCGGCCAATCCCAGTAACCGTAATGCATAAAGTGGTATGGTTTCAGTTGACAATATTTGAGCATCAGTAAAAGCACTTAAGTCACATTTTGTTTGTTTCTTCAAATGCTCCCCAAACCAATCCATTAATTCCTTCTTTATAATTGCATAGCTTGCATTCGATTTCATTAGTACGTCGTAAACTTGTTTAATAGCTCCCTCCAGATGTAATCCCAAATATGTACGCCACCCGTCAACAGGGGAACTAGGATAGGTCGCTAAGGCATATTCCTCAAATCTGATCATGAATTGTGGGAGAGGTTCTCCGTTCTCCAGACAATACTTACCAACAGAGTATCATTTTCTACTGGATTTATTGCATTGATCTCTCTCATCATTTGCATCAGCATCTGAGTCACTTAGTATCTAATGTTCTTGGATTTTGTTCTAAAATTTGCAATAACAAAACATTGTTTTCGGGCTCATAAGAAGATGAATTTTGTATTGGCAGTTGTTGTGGAAAATTTCCCACAGACAATGGACCCTGCTGGCAAGGTGCAAATGGGGCGGATGGAATAGGTTGTTGATATACATTTAGTGAACAAAAATTGCCCTACAGAGATGCAGCAAATAACGGTCTTCTACCAATTTATATAGGGGTAGCAGGTTGAAAAGAAAGTACTGACCTATCTAAACTTTGCTCACAATCTTTATAGCTACCCGGACTCAGTAATTTCGAAGGAAGACGATATAGAGACGAATCCATCAGATGTCATCAAGTTCGTTGGTTGGGTAGCCATCAAACTTGATGAATCCGAGGTGGTAAAAGTTGGTAAACGCAAATCATCGTTTTCGTCGTTTTCGTATCGTCGCTCGCGCCGTTTGCCACAACGTTCTTGTTGTCGGCCATATTTCAAATACTTTATGTTGGTGCAAAACGATTAGAGGGAAATTGAATTAATTGAAATGACAATTGAAAATCTATGTGTTTGTATACTTAATAGAGATAGCAGAGGTATCAGAGGTTAGAGAGTTACAACAAAAATTCAATATATGAGGCGATTGTAGACGAAAAATTTGTTTTAAACCAAATAGAAAGAAAGGAAGAAAAAGAAAGAAAGGCAGCAAATACGTAATAGGCAGCTTCTCCAAGAAAAGAGAACTACGCTCTGCTACCATAAATGTAATGTAAATTCTTGGTCGTGGGTTGATGGTAAGTAATAAATATGTGAATAGATAGAATACAAAATAATTTGATAAACATGAACAAAGTAAAAAAAATATAGAACAAAAGAAACAAACTTACTGAAAAGAATCAGAGGATAAGTTGTAAAATTATATAAGAATTGTTGAGTGCCCAATACTCCAGTTGGGCGCTGACTGTCTCCTATGACAATTATTTCTTAAGAAGCTGGTAACATTTGAAGTGGCTGCCTTTCTTCAACACTTTGTACATAAGAAACTTGGAATCATTTGCGCATATGTAAAGGAAAGATGTAAGATGATTAATAATAATGTTCAGTTAACTTCAGAACAAAAAATAAAAGAGAAATAAATAATTAGTTATTACCTTATGTATGTTTGTTGCTTTTACCCTCAAAACCTCTTACACTTACAAAAGAATTTATTTATAAAAATCAAAATCGTTGGGAAAAAATAGTCTGTCAATCCTTATGTATATATTTAAGGAACAACTTTTACAATTAACAAAATAATTCTTACAAATTATTACAAGACTTTTTATCTATATATACAAACGGGATACACAAACATGAAACATTCAAAAAAGGCAGTGTTTCTTTACTTTTAATTTTTTTAACAAGGACTTACTTTTTACTTATTTGATATATTATTTGTTTCGTGAATTTATATAAACAAATCTCTCATTTTTTTATGCGTTTATTTAGCCGTCGCCCGATACGATGAGAATTAATTCCCCGGCGCTCGTGAGTGCACTCGGTTACATTAGATTTACGCCGATTTCCTTTATATGCGTTAACCATCAACTGATCCGATTCGAACTGAAATTACTATGTCCGACGTTTCGGGTTCGTAAATTAGGTTTTACTCCTGTTTGCCTGGTATGTCCCAGCTGCTATTAAATCCCTATCTCTAGCTATTTTAGCTCCAGATATAGATCACGGTCTTAAAGTTCGTAGAATATTCATTCATATAGTATATATAATTACTTCATTAATATTGGTTTATGTTTACTTAAGTGGGAAATTAAAAAAAAAGAACTTTTATAAATTGAAGAATTTAAAGGGAATTATTGACTACTTAGTATTCAAATTGGTTTTTAGGAGGGATCGAGAGAAGACAGAAGAAATAATAATTAATAAGGTGAAACAAATGATTCGAGATGCACGAGACAGAACAGCGTAAGTAGTGTATCACAGTCACTTCGAGAGTGGGACATTCCATATGATGATCTTGTTCATGGAGAAATTATTGGTAATAAGATTTGGTACTGTATATTCTTTTCTTATAAATCTATAGTCAATAATTTAATAATGAAAAAACCAATCTTTTTCTTACGACACAACAGCAATTGGTTATGTTTAATATTATTTAGACCGTTAAGCACTCTAAAAGAAATCCATATAAAGTTTCACACTGTGTCTCTTTTCTAGAATAAGGCTATATAATATCTTATTGGTCTAAATCCATATAAAACCTTTACACAAGGCCATTTCACAAAAACAGACAAATACCTTTGCTATTTGAGCTTTTCTTTATCTTTCTATGTGATTATATAATAACTAAATTATTTAGGGGGTTTATGTCTTAAGGTCACCTTCATAATCAATGAGGCTGGAAAAGTAGTTGTGAAGAATCAAAGGAGAGGTTCAACTTTCCTCCAGAGAACTAATTACTTCAAGATTCAAGAACCAGTCCTCAACTTGGACCTAAAAAATGAAATGTATGAAATTACTATTCTAGCTTCCTAAATGAGATTTACAGATAAATCAATGAACTGAATTAATAAAGACTGGCTTAAGTTATAATGAATAATTATTTCAGAAAATAACAAGGTATATCTTTTACCTCTGAAAATCAGAGGTTATTTCTCTGGAAAAGTAGAACTTTAGAGACAGGACTTGAACACTTGGAGGTTGTTGCAATTCTAATGAGAAAGAGTTGGGAAGAATTCCTCTCCGATACTTGTCTTAGGTGATCCTATTGAATAGCAAATAAACAATTACGTTATACATCAGTTGACCATCCTTCCTTATTGTTATTATCTACAGATCTTGCATTGCATTATACAAAACTTTTTTAAATAGCATACCGGTTGGTGGTTCATAAACAGCTTAGTGAGAATTTTGTAGAATGAGTAATCCAAAAATCCTAATCTTTATAACTTTGGAATTTGAACTAATTAAACCGTTATAACTGAACGATGAACTGTAAAGGGAAAAGGAGAGAAACGGATATTACAATATCATATATATTTTATTTTATTTTTTACAGATCACCACCACTCAATGTGTGACATGTATAATATGTATAATAATAATAATATATAATAATAATATATGTAATATAATATATATATATATAATAATATATATATAACTTCTTTATATATATATATGTATAATAATAATAATAATATATATAATAATAACAATAATAATAATAACAACCAAATATATGAAATAATAATAAAGAGAAAAAGAGAGAAACAGATATAAAAATATATATATATATATATATATATATATATATATATATATATATATATATATATATATATATATATATATATATATGTATATATATATATATATATATATATATATATATATATATATATATAATCTAAATGTGTGTCCTGTCTGGATTCCAGAAAGTCAGAGCTCAAAGATGCCAAGGTTTGGACTTTTTTTCAATTTTTTTTTTTTATATGTTAATGTTATCTATTTAGGGTAGAATTGAAGTATATTGTATTTATTATATAATATGGATTAATGTTAGAAAGGTTTCAGATACGTGGACCGAATTGCCCCACAATTTTTTGGGGGGGCAATTCGGTCCACAATCCCTAAGAATCATCATTAGAGTGTTTTATTTGATAAACTATATTATAAGTCGTTTCCATTTTTAAACATAATGGTATGACAATATTATTTTGAGAAATTGGGTTCAAAACGCATCAAAATGTTTCAAGTTTGCTTTAGTTTTGTCAAACCGCAAAATCGTTAAAAAATACTTTCCTTGAGCGTAGGAATTTCCTTAATTCACAACCAGGGTTTGCTGCTTCTTTTTTTATTTCTATATTATATACAAAATTAAGGAAATTCTTTAGTTTGGTCATAACGTTTTCTGATTACCGTTGTTTGACAAAAACAAAGCGAAACGCTGTTTGACAAAAATGAACGCAAACTCAAGCGTTTTAGGTCTATTTTTAAACATAATGGTATTACAATATTATTTTAAGAAATTGGGTTTACAAACGTAATAAAATGTTCGAGTTTGCGTTCGTTTTTGTCAAACGCAAAATTGTAAAAAAATGCTCACCAAACGTTGTCGTAGAGGACCGTAAGGACCTCTATTCCCACCAGTAAGTAATGGGAAGCTCGAGGAAAAAATGACATAAATATAGTTTGTTTTTGTAAATAAAAGAAATTAGGGTTGTGAAAAAAGTTAAAAAAAAGATTCTAGGTAAAAATATGGGATTTACAGTGGGTATTAAATATGTATATAAAAAATTTAAGCTAGGTTAAGTTAAGTACAGGTTTGTAGGATTAGGAATCATAAAAAAATATATTTTGGTTAGGTATGTGTTTGCAGGCCTAAGCTTATGTAAATAAATTTTTAAAGTTACATTAGGGCTGTGTATGCCATTGCAAAGTTAGTGTATGAATCAGTATAGTGCTGTTACATAAAAAAAAACCATTTTTCAGTTTTTGGCCTATAACTATTAAACTATTTTACATATCAGACTTTTATAATAATTTCTTATAATGGCAAGGCCTAGGCTATAATCCCATGAAAAATTATTTGTTTCCGCTTCAATACTTTAAATTATTTAGACCCCAAAAAAAAAAACCATCGTTTAAAAAAAAACCCAATGTAACGAAAAAAAACCCACTTCTAAACCCTTCCTAGAGCAACAATATGTCATCATATGTCAGTTAAATTCTTTAAGCATATTTTATGAAAAATATTATATTTGAAATCTTAAAAAAAAATCATTATGTAAAAATTAGATACCGTCAATTTCAAGAAAAAAAAATATTTTTTGTTTTTAAAAGTAACTAATAACCAAAATAATTCCACTTACATAAATTAGTTCTAGATATGATAAAATATGGGCATTTGTCCAATCATTTAAGGTAAAGAAATTAAAAAAAGGAAAATTTTTTGGGGTTATGAAAACCTAAAAAAATATATATAAATTTTACCCATTTTGGGTTGACATTAGCTGAAATGAGCTTCTCTAACGTGTTAGTAGTAAGTAAGAATGATAAATTAGCTGTATTGCCAGATTTAACTTTTTGTTAAATCTGGCACCTTAGCAATTTTAGCTAATTTTTACAGTTTTAGGTCGTTTTTGACATGTTTATATGGGTTTCCGATACTCCAAGTCAGTTCCCGTAGTTTGCTAGGTGTTCTGGCCACCCCAGTCAAGGGCAGGGGGTGGGGAGAAATGGAATGGAAATCTGGCAATTTTGGGTTCAACAAGTATTTAAATAACTTTTTAGCAAATGTGCTATCAATATGACTTTATAATAGCATACATAGCTTAAAACCTGTACTATCAAAGTAATTTTAACAACTACTACAATTATTTTTATTTTTATTTTACAGATTATCTAGAATTAAAATTTAAAATATTTTTTTTTTTAGAAAAATCAAAAAATAGGTTATTGTGTTCTGATTTGATTTTGTGATGTAACTGGTGTGTTGAATCAGGAAATTTGCTGTGCCGTATACCCCTCCCTCTCTAAACTCCTTGAATAGATTTCCATCTTACCTCATTGAATAGGTTTAAGCCCCCTATACCTTCCTTAGATGTGAGAAAGGGTAAGCGGCCACATAAAGCGACGTGTTGATGCATTCAAACCTCAAGGTTGAAACTAGCCACTTTCGGCAATAGCGGGAATCGACTCTGCACATACCTCAAAACATACTAGCCAACACAAAGCTCGACGAGGCATACAAATAAAAAAATTTGCATAGGTGCATTGAGAAAAGGAGGTAGGGACTATAGGATACTATACCATGGTAGAGTGATTAGATTGCATCATAAACCACAAAGGGAATCGATTCAGCAGTATCGATTATACTAATCGATACCTATATTGGGTGTGTTCCATGACATCTACGATATACCATGCTGAGGCATTAGAAAGGTTGGGCGGGTATAAACCATGGTAGGTGTGCAACAATGCCGTTATAAACCATGGCAATCAACTCCTATACCTTAAAACATAGGGTTGGGCACCTAACTCAGGTATATTCTATGATGATGTAGGATGCCATGCTAAGTGCTAGAAATTATACATGCAGGGCGGCGTGGCGTCACTTCTAACGCACCTCCCAATGTGATTGATACTATATATATACATTATCTTCGATATATATATATATATTTAGTAATACCTTATATATATATAATATATACTTACATATAACTACAATAATGTTAAAAAATATACATGTTTTTTTTTTATTTTAAGTGGGTTTTTTTTTTTGTTACATTTTTGGGGGGTTTGGACCCATACTGACAGAAGGAAAAAACAACCATACAGCATGTTAATAGATAGGAGTTATAGCGTATATACATGCACATTTTCAATAATTTGGAATTGTTTTTTTCGTTACAAGTGGTTTTTTTAGAGCTCAACTCAAGGGTCCGGAGAGGGGAGAGAGGGCTGCATAAATTTCATGAAATTTGGTGTGGAATAAGGAAATCAAGGATGGGGCCAACAGGAATGAATCAAATATTATACTAATTTATAAATTTCTTAATGCAGTGAATGCTTGAAAAAGTCTCAAAATGGCCACTCAAAAATGCTGAAAATTGTTGAAATTTTTAAAAATGAAAAAAAAAATTCTAAATTCAAAATCGACTTAGAACCATTATAACAATTTTTTTCACTCATCCTAGATGCGATTAATAGGTGCACCAAATTTTTTCGCTCTAACCTCATAATTTACCGAGATACAGAATGGGTTTTTGTGTAACAAAACGGGGTGGTTTTTTTTTTATGTAACAGCACTATATGTCTATGTAGAGGTTTTCATGTATATATCTGTTTGTGTATATGTGTGTGCGTGCTTATTTACGTGTGTATGAGGGTACATTATATAAATAAATTAATAAAATTCTTAAGTAAAAAAATGTTATATGAAAAAAGTAAATGAAAGTTTGAAGCAAGAATGACAAAACAGATGGAAAAATCGTCAAAAGACGAAAAAATTAAGTAATAAAAAGGAATATTAGTTACGGAAATAAATGCGAGAGAGAATGCGCAATTATTTATAGCGAAATATATTGTTAACAATATAAAAATGTTCATTACAGAAATTCGTTAGAAGGAAAAATGCCAACCAACTGACGTCATCAAAAAACAGGCAAGATGGCGCCGAGCCGGCAAGAAGGAACTCAGTCCGTTTCGTGCTCTCGTAGAAATAACAACGCTTGCTCCGTCGATTAGTCGAAATATTTGTTGTGAATTGTGATTTCGTTTAAATAAAATTTGTTTTGTAAATAATTATATTCGTTATATTTAAGCAAGAATTAACTTTGAAAAAATTTTCTTTCATTTGAAGACTTACTATAAATTCCCGTAAGTTGCTTTTGGGAACCAATTGATATTTCCTTATTTTGTTAGAGTATTTCGTAAGTACATAGTGTATAAATATTTATTTAATCATTTAGTTCGTTTTTGTATATGGGCTCTATAGTATAGCCTAGTACATGAAATGGTTTAGTTAGCAACTGAAGTTGCAGTGTTTGTGGATGGTTGGAGATTTTTTTTATTTTGTTTAATAAATGTCAGAAAATTGGTGGTTGAATTCTTAGTCAAAACCTTATTATATTTTAATTTTGTTTATATATAGGAGTTGAAGTGATTATTTTGGAGTTGGTATTAAATTTAAAAAACACAAGTAGTAAGATACCACAAGTTGATCAATTAGTTTAGGGTTCAAGAATAGTACCTATGGTCACAACGATAGTTGTAAGTAGGCATAATTAGGATTACTAAAGTAGTAGTAAGGTTCCATGAACTAAAGGTTTTTATGATATAGTATTGACTATTAAGGACCTCTGTAACAGAAAAGATCGATCTAGTTGTGATTTATATTAGAAAAAGGAAAAAAATATATACTATTAAGGTTTTAGTTATAAAAGGAATTAAAATAAATAAAACAACAATTGGTTTCACAAGATTTATTTTGACCATAGACAGTTGGTAATTAAATTATTGCATTTGGATTTATTATTGCCGGTTGGCGTTATCTAAAAACCATAGGTAGAGGTAAGTGCTTACAATAATAGCTTACGCATTTTCTTGTGAGAAGTGCCTGTGATATTGAAATTGGTTGAGATTTGGTATATTAATATATGGTAATATTTATCACTACCCTTCTTAAATAATACTACAACTATACTTCAAATTTACTTCAAATTTACTTCAACTATACTTCAACTTTACCTCAACTATACTTTAACTACTTCAACTATACTTCAACTATACTTTAACTACTTCAACTTTACTTCAACTATACTATAACTATACTACAACTATACTTCAACTATACTTCAACTATACTTCAACTTTACTTTAACCATACTTCAACTATACTTCAACTATACTACAACTATACTTCATCTTTACTTCAACTATACCTCAACTATACTTCAACTATACTTCAACTATACTACAACTATACTCCAACTATACTTCAACTATACTACAACTATACTTCAACTATACTTCAACTATACTTCAACTATACTTAGAGTACTTCGAGTATACTTCGAGTATACTTTGACTATACTTCAACTATACTTGAACTGTACTTTAACTATACTTCAACTTTACTTCAACTTTACTTTAACTATACTTTAACTACTTCAACTATACTTTAACTATACTTCAACTTTATTACAGCTATACTTCAACTATACTTCAACTCTAATTCAACTATACTACAACTATACTTCAACTATACTTTAACTACTTCAAATATACTTCAACTATTCTTCAACTTTACTTCAACTTTACTTCAACTTTACTTCAACTTTACTTTTACTATTCTTCAACTATACTTTAATTATACTTCAACTATACTTCAACTATACTTCAACTATACTTTACCTATACTTCAACTTTACTTCAACTTTAATTCAACTTTACTTCAACTTTACTTTAACTTTACTTTAACTTTACTTCAACTATATTTCAACTATACTTCAACTATACTTCAACCATACTTTGACTATACTTCAATTTTACTTTAACTTTACTTTAACTTTACTTCAACTATACTTTAACTTTACTTCAACTTTACTTCAACTTTACTTCAACTAGACTTCAACTATACTTCAACTTTACTTCAACCATACTTTGACTATACTTCAATTTTACTTCAACTTTATTTTAACTTTACTTTAACTTTACTTAAACTATACTTCCACTATACTTCAACTTTACTTAAACTATACTTCCACTATACTTTAACTTTACTTCAACTATACTTCAACTATACGTTAACTATACTTTAACTATACTTCAACTATACTTAAACTATGCTCCAACTTTACTTAAACTTTACTTAAACTTTACTTAAACTTTACTTTAACTATACTTCAACTATACTTCAACTATACTTTAATTATACTTTAATTATACTTTAATTATACTTCAACTATACTTCAAATACTTAAATTACTTCCACTACTTCAACTATTTAAACTTCTTCAATTATACTGCAATTACTTTAATTACTTCCAATATATTTCCACAAATCCAGTTTTTACTACTGACATTGAAATAGTTAAAAAGAAAAATACTACTGCTCTTACATTTGAGTTACTGCGAATGATAGATCGGACACAACGCAATCTAAGTTGAAAAAAGAAGCTTCAGAGAAACATTATACGATCCATTTTAGTTAACAAGTTATTACTTTACCACACAGGAAGTTTTTCCTTGAGTTAGTGGTGCACATGGTTAGCGGCCTAAGCTGCACTACTACATATATGGAGAAAGTTTGGTGCCGTAACCAGGATTACGACTGTTATTGCAGTAGTCAGGACCAAAGAATTGAGCTAAAGCCAAAAAATGAAGAAAAAAAAAAAAAAAATTCCGAATTCCGAAGGTGACTAAGCTTTAGCTTAAAACCTTCATCAAAGATCATAAACTAGTAGCCTGTGTAGTAATTGTTGTGGTTTACGGAGCTATGAATGTTAATCAAGAAGGAGCACCTGAGGGTGGAGAGGGAGACGGGGGTGGATTGGTGTCAGATGTGGATGGAGGGGGAATTCCGGCCCAAGGAGCAGGAGGAGGATTTATGGAGTCTACTGCAATAGAACCAGAACAAAGAAGTATGCCTCCACTACCACCAGAAAGGGAACCACTTCCGTTACCATTGACCCCTGAGCATCAAACTTTTTATAACCCATATCATAAAAGAACTTACGTGCCTCCGCCTCTAAAATTTTCTGTTGAATCAGGATGGAATTTTGAAGACTTTTTAACCGAGTTTGAGATTTACTGTTCCCACACATACTCGAAGGTTCCAGAAACATGGAGTAGAGTGTTGGGAAAATATCTAGAGGGGGAAATTCTAGAAGCTTTCAATAATATTGATGTGGGTAGGCTTCAGTATACTATTGTCAAAGAGAAACTTCGAAGCATTATCCGACAGTTAACCACTAGTAAAGACATCTTGCTTACCCGATTCTGGTCTACCACAAGAAACAACACAGAGTCCGTTATTAACTATTAGATTAGCTACACTGGCAGGGATGGACAGTGAACAGCAGTTGTATGGTGAAATGAAGAAGTTAAAAATCATGGATAGCTTAAGTGGAGATTCAGCTGCTAGAGTGAAATTTGCAGCCCTATCAGAACCGGAAATGAATGTCAAGAGAATAGTTGAATTAGCACATAATGTTGAAAAATGTTTCCAACAAGAAAAAAAAGTAAGGAAGAAAAAAACATCGGAGTCAGGTCGATTAGATGACAAAAAAGAAGTCCAGTTAACTGAAGCTAAAACAGGAGAAACTGAAACAAAAAAGTGCAATTATTGTAAAAGAGAAAGACATGAGGAGGAGCAGTGCTATAAAAAGAATAATTGTTGCTTCTGTTGCGGGAAGAAAGGTCATCGCATCCAGGACTGCAGAAATAGACGATCATCACAAGAAGGTGGTTATCGGACTGTTGCAATGAGAGAGATGGCAAAAGCCAGTACTTCTGTAGCTAGTTCACCCCAATTGCATTGCCCTTATTGTCGGCAAGGACACTTAATGAAGGACTGCAAAGATTTTAAAGAAATTATGCAAAGACCCCGAACATTGGAAAACGAATAAGTCCTTTGACAGAGCAGGGTATCAAAGGAGATTTAGCAAAAAACCTTGCTGTAGCGAGTAGTGATTCAAGGTTATACGTATCCGTTGATACATCTGCTGGACGTTTCAGAGCCTTAATAGACCGGTGTTGAAGTGAACCTGATGTCCTTGGACCTGAGCAAAAGATTAGGATTAACCGTCATCAAGGAAAATAAAATTCAGATAATTGGAATTCATGGGGATGGTGAAACCACTTGTGGTGAGGTTTATTTTTCTTTTAGATTAGGAGAATATCGAGTGAAAGAAGAGAAATTTGTCGTCAGCAACCTAAGTCGCCATGATTTGATCTTGGGAATTAATTTTCTTAAAAGTCATTGCTTGAGCGTTGATTTAGTTTCGAATAGGCTTATGTGCAAAATTCAAGATAAAGAAGTAGTGAATCTCGGGGAGATAAGTAAAAATAGTAAACCCCTCAACAATGTTCAATTACAATTGGTAAAGCAAGCAAGTTTAAAACCTGGTTCCATTCCTCAGCAGTGGAATTACGTAACTATGATGATTTTATATAGAACGAAAAAAATATAATAAAAAAGTACCTTCAAGTAGAAGCTTATTGGCTAGTACTATAAATCGGGGTAAACAAGCATCCGCTAATGCTATTAATTTAGGAGATGAAGTGATTAAATTACCGAAAGGATTACTCATAGCTCAAGCTATAGAATTGATCGAAAAAGGGGAAAATCTAGTGGAGTTAATGGAATCCGGAAGAAAAGAACCAGGAATCGAAACACCAGTGTCTTTGCACGAAAGATTCCAGTTAGATAAGACTGATTTAACCAAGCAACAACAACAAATAGTTACTGAAACCCTAGAAAAATATAGATATATAATTAGTAAGGATGATGATGATGTAGGATACACCAATAAGGTCTTTCATAAAATAGAATTGAAGGATTACACTCCCATTAAGCAAAAAATCAGAAGGTTTAACCCTAAAATCCAAGCATTGGTAGACGAAGAATTGGATCAACTGGAAAAACAAGAAATAGTCGTACTATCCAAAAGTCCATGGAGTAGCCCGGTAGTACCCATAATCAAGAAAAACGGTAAAATTCGAGTTTGCATTGACTACAGAGCATTAAATCAAAGAACAATAAAAGATAGCTTTCCTCTGCCCATAGTTAATGACTATATTTATAGTTTAAAGGGATCCGTGTATTTCTCACTATTGGACATGACAAAAGGCTATTATAATGTACCAGTCGAGGAGGAGTCAAGGCATCTAACTGCATTTTCTACCGCAACCAAACATCTTGAATTTGTCAGACTCCCATTTGGCCTTAGCAATAGTCCAGCTACGTTTCAACGTTTAGTTAATTTAATGTTAAAGGATTTTGATTGAATGAAGAGTAGCCTAAGTTTGCCTTCCTTACCCTACGCTAAAATACATAAATTACCACTTAAAATGGGGTATTAGATAAGTTGAAGGAGTATAATCTGAAGATTAAACCAGAGAAATGTAACATTTTCAAAAGATCCATAAAATTTTTAGGACAAGAAGTTAATACTGAGGGATTGCTGCCAATACAGGATTACGTAACCGCGATTCAGCAAGCTTCAGTTCCTAAGACTGTCAAGCAATTACAAAGCTTCCTTGGAAGCATAAATTATTATCGTAGACATATCCCTAACGCTGCCCAACTGATGAAGCCGTTGACCAAATTAACATCAGGCCGAAGCTTGAAATGGATGGGCGAGTGTCAAATCAGCTTTGAAGAATTGAAAACAGCCTTGAGTAGAGCCCCGATTTTGTCCTTTCCTGATTATGAGAGCACGCAACCTTTAGAGTTGTATGTGGATGCCTCGGGCATAGGCGCAGGTGCTTGCCTGAAACAGCAACAGGATGGAATGACCAAAGTCATAGCTTACGCCTCGATGTGCTTCAGTGAGGCACAGAAAAATTATAGTACTTTAGAAAAAGAACTAGCCGCCTTAAGGTGGGGTGTAAAAACTTTTAAAGTCTTTCTGCGATGCCGAAAATTCATAATTTGGTCTGATCATCAGCCCCTTACGTACCTCCACAATATGTCTGGGGTAAACGCAAGAATAGCGCGAACGTTAGCAGATTTAGCAGAGTACGATTTCGAAATTAGATACATCCCTGTAAAATTTAACTGTATCAGTGATTATTTGTCAAGATGTATACCAGAAGACACAGATAATGAAGAAGTGGTTGAACCAGAGAGTGATTGGATTCCGGAAGGATTCAAAGTGCAGTATATCCCAGGAGGGGGAAATTCCGTATTTCAGGCCATAGCCTTGTACCTCAGTGGAGATAAAAATCAACATAAACAAATAAGGGAAAGAGCCGTAGCTGAAATAAGAGACCATCCGACTAGATACAACTTAGTTGACAATCGAAGCCATCAACATAAGTTGAATGAGATGATAAATACGGGTACGATGATTACCGCGGAAGTGTTAGAAGCCTGTGCCAGATTATACAAAATTTCCATTGAGGTGTATCATGGTAGTGAGCTAAAGATTAAATATAATGAAAGCCCAGACTATAGTCTGTCAGTGTGTTCTTTACATTGCGTACATGGTGTACATTTTAATTTGCTAAAACCGATAGTGAAAAATGAAGAAATAGGTACTGGTCAGGCTGAGGAAATCGTTGTAATGGATTTGATCGACTTGAGTGACTTTAGTAATGAGACTCCAGGCTTGGAGGAAGTTGTGTTGTTTGAATTACTGGGAGGGGAAGTAGACGGTCTAGAGGAGCGAGCAGGAAGCCAGAAGGAGGAAAGTGAGAATGATTCAGAAGAAGGAAGTTTAACCAGTGATGAAGAACAGCATGAATCCGTTGATCTGGAAATAGAGAACGATTTGATTCCGGAACTGCCCAGAATAATGGGAGAATTGTCTTATACGTAAGATGAAGAACGGTTAAAGGAACTGATAAAAGAACGACAATTAAAAGATGTTCAATTAACAAAGTTAGTGGATGTATATAATCAGAATGAGACAAACCAAGAAAGAGAGATACAAATTAGACAAGGATATATGCTACGACCATTTCTGAGATATCTTTTAGACATAGAAATAAGTGAAGGGTACGTATTCAAGAAAGATGGAACCAGATCAGTACCTGTAATAACTTATCCTCATCTACTTAGCCTAGGGATAGATATACACAAAAAATATCTTCATTTTGGACGAGATAAGTTGATAAATAAAATGAGAGTTGGCGTGGCATCCAAAGATGTATCACGTTTGTAGCACAATTGCTAAGACTTGTTTGAAGTGCCAGGAGCATAAGTATGCACCTGCAAGGGCGAATAAACCCCCTATATGGAGAATAACAGCCAAAAAACCATTTGACATAATAGCGTTGGATTTAATGGAATTACCAATTACTGGTAAGAAGAATAAATATTTGCTGGTTAGTATAGATCTGTATTCCAAGTGGCTCATGGCTGTAGCCATAGGAGATAAAAAATCCAATACCGTATTGGAAGCTTTCAAAGCAATGTTACCAACCTTCTTAAAAAATCCGTTAGAGGTTCAGACCGATAATGGTACCGAATTCCGAAATCAACTCATGGATAACTTTTTAGAACAGAAAAATATTAAGCATTGATTAACTGCTGCAAATACGCCTTCAACAAATGGAGTGGTGGAACGGACTAATCGGACCCTGTTGAACATGTTTCGAATGTTGGACAATAGTAAGGAATGGGATTTACATTTGCCTGATATCATACAAACGTATAACCATACATATCATAGAGTCTTACAGCAAACTCCTGCTAGTCTTTTCTTAAATAATGTAATGAAAATGGAAACAACCGAAAAAACTTGGGAGGCCAAAAGATCCAAATTATAAACCGTATGAAGAGGGAGAATTAGTCTTAAAAAGGAATATATATAAGGGTCATGCTGTAAGTAATAAGTTGGCCAAAAAATTTCACGGGCCATATACCATAATAAAAGTATATGCCAATGAAGTCTTGTATGATGTCCAACATAAGTACCGAAATACGATCCTATATAGAATTCATCAAAAGCATTTGAAAAGGTTTTATGAGACACTGTTAGAGCTAAAAAGACTGGGTAAAGAGAATATAGACGAATCTGAAAGTGAAAATGATTTTGAAGGATTTGATCCTTCAGATTTTAGATCCATCCGACGGGATTTCAAGGGATTTGATCCAGAAACACCAAAAAATACCTTTATGTTAGACTGGAAAAAGGCAAGTCAGTATTATATAGCAACAAAATCGACACCCGAAAGAAAAACCTTTGAAGAGCGAGGAATTCAGGTAGACGAATTGTGGAGAGAAAGACTAAGCTTTAGTGCAAATTCCGATAGTTTGGTGAGTTCACGAAGTTCAATCTATTACGATACTGTGCATATAGAAACTTGGATTCAGGAAGAAGTAGATAGGGATATGGTTAGTTTTTAAAAAAGAGAAAGATATTTTGAGTTTGGATATGGTGTTTAAATTTATAATAAATTAAATAAAAATGTTTTGAGTTTAGATTTTGTTTAGTATAATAAGTTAGGAAAAAAAAAAAGAGAAAAAAAAAATTCTTTGAGTTAGATATTGTGTTTAAGTTTAGAATACATTAAATAAAACTATTTTGAGTTTGGATATGGTGTTTAAAATTATAATAAATTAAATAAAAATTCTTTGAGTTTAGATGTGTTTAAGGTTATAATAAGTAAAATACAAATGATTTGAGTTTAGATTTGGTTTAAAGTGTAATAAATTAATTAAAAATTCATTAAGTTTTAGATATTGTGCTTGAAATTAAGATAAGTTCAATAAAAAATATTTTGAGTTCTAGCTATTGAAATTAAAATTATGATAGGTTAAAAATGAATGATTATTTATTAGAAATTTGAAAAAATAAAGGAATTTTATATAAAAATATTCCGACTGAATTAATCAATTATTAAGATAGAATATTAAAAGCATTAATATAACGATAGTTGTATATTCATTACTAAAATAGAACGGCTAAAGCTGTAATTTATGGATTAGTTTAGGGACCAATAATCTGTACTTGCATTTGTATATTTTTCTTTTGTTGCAGAAATGAGTCGCATGTTAAGAAATAGAAGCCGACCTCGAAGAGTGAGATTGTCTTTGGAAGAAAGAATGTTAATCGTAGGAGTAGTAGGGTTCAGTCTTTAGCTGAAAACCCAAGCTATGCCCCATTTCACAACATTGATTACTGCTACCAAAAAGGACTAACTCTTATGGAAATATTAGAATTGACAAATACTTTATTGGAACGTAATTACAAAGAAGAAGACGACCTAATACATACAGTAATATTGCTAGGATTACATTGTGATTTCACCAAGCTGAAAAAATTCAAAAAGACTCCGATGAAAATAATGGTACCTGATAACGAGTTAAACACTGAACAACTGGTGGTAACTTTAGGTCGGCAATTACAAAGATGGGGGGTTCAGTACCCTTTTTGTCAGGTTCTTGTTACAGTACCGTACATACCTCACTTTGATAGATACAATACGCGCCTGTTACGAGATAAATGGAATAGAAAAGACTTAGACTTGCAATATCCAATTGAAGCAAGTTAACGATACCTTCGTCAGTTTGTACAAATAGTAAATTCATTTTATGAAAACTGGATAGAATATTCCAGTCCTAAACCTGTGGCCTTATCCCGCATGAATCTGTATACCTACAAGGAAGGCAGCAAAAGGAGAAACAAAAATAATCCAAAAAGAGATCAAAGAAAAATTTACAAGCCATATTTAGGACAAACAACTGACGGGATTCATATGCGTGGAACTTTCTTAAAACATTTTTGGAAATTGATTAGACAGTCAATTATACTACGTAAGAAATATAACCCTAAGGGATATGAATGGGAGGAAGCTTACCAGGACATGCGGTTTTGGACAATCAACCTTGATCAAACGGCTATAGATGAAAAGATAGCCGAGGCCGGAAGTTGGCTAAAGTTAATGATGGGGTGGGCTGAAGAAGATTTTGTGCCTGCTTGTGCGGATTTTCAACAACGACAAGTAAAACTGGTGACTGTTCGGAGAAATGCAGGAGTACGGGTAGTGAAAAAAGAGACCAAAGTTTGTGAAGAGTTAAAAGCAAAAGAGTCAATTCTTGAGGAGGAAGAGTCCAGCACTAATCCAGGTGTTAATTGAAATTAGCACCACTTGAGGAGGGAGGTGTCGTAGAGGACCGTAAGGACCTCTATTCCCACCAGTAAGTAATGGGAAGCTCGAGGAAAAATGAGGTAAATATAGTTTGTTTTTTGTAAATAAAAGATTTTGTAAATAAAATAGAACGGCTAAAGCTGTAATTTATGGATTAGTTTAAAAAAAAGATTCTAGGTAAAAATATGGGATTTACAGTGGGTATTAAATATGTATATAAAAAATTTAAGCTAGGTTAAGTTAAGTATAGGTTTGTAGGATTAGGAATCATAAAAAAAATATATATTTTGGTTAGGTATGTGTTTGCAGGCCTAAGCTTATGTAAATAAATTTTTAAAGTTACATTAGGGCTGTGTATGCCATTGCAAAGTTAGTGTATGAATCAGTATGTCTATGTAGAGGTTTTCATGTATATATCTGTTTGTGTATATGTGTGTGCGTGCTTATTTACGTGTGTATGAGGGTATATTATATAAATAAATTAATAAAATTCTTAAGTAAAAAAATGTTATATGAGAAAAGTAAATGAAAGTTTGAAGCAGGAATGACAAAACAGATGGAAAAATCGTCAAAAGACGAACCAATTACGTAATAAAAAGGAATATTAGTTTCGGAAATAAATGCGAGAGAGAATGCGCAATTATTTATAGCGAAATATATTGTTAACAATATAAAAATGTTCATTACAGAAATTCGTTAGAAGGAAAAATGACAACCAACTGACGTCATCAAAAAACAGGCAAGATGGCGCCGAGCCGGCAAGAAGGAACTCAGTCCGTTTCGTGCTCTTGTAGAAATAACAACGATTGCTCCGTCGATTAGTCGAAATATTTATGAATTGTGATTTCGTTTAAATAAAATTTGTTTTGTAAATAATTATATTCGTTATATTTAAGCAAGAATTAACTTTGAAAAAATTTTCTTTTATTTGAAGACTTACTATAAATTCCCGTAAGTTGCTTTTGGTAACCAATTGATATTTCCTCATTTTGTTAGAGTATTTCGTAAGTACATAGTGTATAAATATTTATTTAATCATTTAGTTCGTTTTTGTATATGGGCTCTATAGTATAGCCTAGTACATGAAATGGTTTAGTTAGCAACTGAAGTTGCAGTGTTTGTGGATTGTTGGAGATTTTTTTTTATTTTGTTTAATAAATGTCAGAAAATTGGTGGTTGAATTCTTAGTCAAAACCTTATTATATTTTAATTTTGTTTATATATAGGAGTTGAAGTGATTATTTTGGAGTTGGTATTAAGTTTAAAAAAAATAAGTAGTAAGATACCACAAGTTGGTCAATTAGTTTAGGGTTCAAGAATAGTACCTATGGTCACAACGATAGTTGTAAGTAGGCATAATTAGGACTACTAAAGTAGTAGTAAGGTTTCATGAACTAAAGGTTTTTATGATATAGTATTGACTGTTAAGGACCTCTGTAACAGAAAAGATCGATCTAGTTGTGATTTATATTAGAAAAAGGAAAAAAATATATACTATTAAGGTTTTAGTTATAAAAGGAATTAAAATAAATAAAACAACAATTGGTTTCACAAGATTTATTTTGACCATAGACAGTTGGTAATTAAATTATTGCATTTGGATTTATTATTGCCGGTTGGCGTTATCTGAAAACCATAGGCAGAGGTAACAGTGCTTACAATAATAGCTTACGCATTTTCTTGTGAGAAGTGCCTGTGATATTGAAATTGGTTGAGATTTGGTATATTAATATATGGTAATATTTATCACTACCCTTCTTAAATAATACTACAACTATACTTCAAATTTACTTCAACTTTACTTCAACTATACTTCAACTTTACTTCAACTATACTTTAACTACTTCAACTATACTTCGACTATACTTCAACTACTTCAACTATACTTCAACTATACTATAACTATACTACAACTATACTTCAACTATACTTCAACTATACTACAACTATACTTCAACTATACCACAACTATACTTCAACTATACTTCAACTATACTTCAACTTTACTTTAACCATACTTCAACTATACTTCAACTATACTACAACTATACTTCATCTATACTTCAACTATACTTCAACTATACTTCAACTATACTTCAACTATACTACAACTATAACCAATTCTTGAATACTCCTAATCTGTAGTGTACTCCACCACTAACTCTTCTGTTCATAGTTACACAATTAGTTATCCAATTGGAAAGTGATCACATTCTTGTATCTCATAATAATAACGCTTTCTCTTCTGCAGCTCTACTTTACCTTAAACGTATCTTTCAGCACTACAATTGGTCTAACTGGGGGACTTTTTGTAGCTTCTAGCTAACTATCCTTAGTATTTTAATGCTTTGATACCGATAACTCTTCTTTGTCTGCCGAAAAGGTGAAATCCGTTATCGCTGATGAGATGAGCTAGTTCATTCCATCTTCAACTTAATCTTTCTCTCCTCAAAATTTATGATTCTATCGCACTTGTTCTCGTGCCATCCAGACTAGCGAAGTATACTTCAACTTTACTTCAACTTTACTTTGACTATACTTTAACTATACTTTAATTATACTCCAACTATACTTCAACTATACTTCAACCATACTTTGACTATACTTCAATTTTACTTTAACTTTACTTTAACTTTACTTCAACTATACTTTAACTTTACTTCAACTTTACTTCAACTTTACTTCAACTTTACTTCAACTAGACTTCAACTATACTTCAACTTTACTTCAACCATACTTTGACTATACTTCAATTTTACTTCAACTTTACTTTAACTTTACTTTAACTTTACTTTAACTTTACCTAAACTATACTTCCACTATACTTCAACTATACTTAAACTATACTTCCACTATACTTTAACTTGTATCACAAAGTAAAATTCTCTTGAATAAGCCGTTTTACTGCAAGAGAGCTTATGAAGAATATCAAATGCATTTTAAATATTTAAAATCTGTAAGATTTATTTAACGGACCTATCAGAAAAAAAAGAAAAATTCTCACACTTATTATTGTACATCTGCTTTATAAGTATACCACTACTTTATAGTTATTAGGAAATTTAAGCCAAATATTTCTCAGACTGATAAATATTTAAATGTATGCAGTTATGCTGCAATTGCTTTAATTTACTTTAATATATTTGGGGAATAGTTTTTACTACTGACATTGATATAGTTAAAAGAAAAATACTACTGCTCTTACATTTGAGTTACTGCGAATGATAGATCGGACACAACGCAATCTAAGTTGAAAAAAGAAGCTTCAGAGAAACATTATACGATCCATTTAGTTAACAAGATTGACCCAACACTACCACACGGAAGTTTTTCCTTGGTTAGTGGTGCACATGGTTAGCGGCCTAAGCCGCACTATTATGCAAGAATTTATAATTCTTTTTATTCTATATTGCAGAATTAGGGAGATTCTTTACGTTTGGTAGGCGTTTTTTACTAACGATTTCACGCTGTTTGACAAAACGAACTGTAATGTAATTAATTCTGGAAGGATTGCTTTATTCATTTTTATTTATATTACACATAGGGAAATTCTTTACGTTGGTGAGCGTTTTTTACGGTTGACGAAAACAAACGCAAACTTTAGCGCTTTCAGCGTTTAGAGCATATTCACGTTCGTAAGCAACAATGCAAAAAGCAGAAAACAGCGTAAGAAGCTCTAGCAACACTCGTAAATGGTATCCCTTTGTATCCTGCCGTGTTACCTTTGCGTAAGTGTCTATCATCTTGCTGAAAAAAATTGGTTTAATTAGGCCTATGTGAAAAAACTTTACCTACCTATCTTGCTGGCAAAAATTAGCAAAAATTATTTTAAACATTATATTTAGACATCTTTTTGTAAAAGAGTATTAAAAATTTAATTTAATGAAAGGGTAACTCTAACATTAAATTTTTAAACCTGGACCGAATTACCCCATGTTACAATTTTTATAATAAAACATATTTATCTCTTGCCTGAATGACTCCAACGCTTGCATCAAGGTTATGAACTATTTTTAAGTACTATATCTTGGTACCAATAGTGTAGTACAATTATTTTGACCTGTATGATTCTTAGCAATAAGCCTAAAATTTACCCGATTTTATAGTGCTCAGGAAAAAAAAATCACAAAATTATTGGACTTAAATTAAGGTTTCATAAAAAATTAATACCTAAGACCTTAAAACCACATTATTTTACATCTTTGAAGATATGTATTTACATTTAAAAACTATTTAGGCCACTGGACGGGTACTTGCCCCCGTGGACGGGTACTTATTTACGGTATGTATATATATATATAATAATATATATATATATATATATATATATATATATATACTCTATATATATATATATGTATATATATATATATACAGTATATATATATTAGTTTTTATATACTGTATAATATCTGAGTACTCTAATTTTATTTATTTATTTATTAAAAATGACTTGGAACAACATTGATGAATTTACTTATTATTTAGATGAAATATACTGATCATTAATTAGGTAATAGCTAGTATTAATTATTAATTTAAAAAAAAAAAGTATTTAATATAAAAAAATAAAAGTCGCGGTTACTGACAAAAAGCAAAATCGTAAAAAAATCAGTTGATTTAAATATTTGATCTTTTTTGTACCAATCCTGCTCTAGAATCTACCTGATAAATAAAATTTGTACAAGGTTTTATTATTATTATTATTATTATTATTGTATTATTAATATTATTATTAATATTATTATTATTATTAAAAACTAACATAAATTTCAAAACTACTACAAAAACAAAATATTAACTAAACTGTTTAAGCAAAAATTTTAAAATTTTAAAGCAAGATCATAATTTTCTTACTTAAAATAAACTTATTTAATTTTTGAAATGTTGTGGTGTAGAAATAAGTTGCTCTCCATGTTGTGGGGTTAAACGTCATCTCTTATGTTCAAACACGTTGAACTAAGCTTTAAACTTTAAAGAGACCCGTGGAAATTTTATATATAAGCTGCATTTCCAAGCCCGACTGCTAATCGGGCGGGCAGACAGGCGCACATGCATCATTTCCCGAGCCCGTTTCTACATCACGTAAACGTCACAGTCAAGCGCCAGTTTGGTAAATCCCACCGATTTCGGGAATTCGTAAATGGGGGCTGCATAAGAAGAATACTTTGTTTACAAACAAATCTTTAACAATATGTCGGAAATGACTTGCCAAAATTTTTAATATTTCGAGATGACTTTTATATTAGGGATACTATTATATCGAATCATTTCATAAAATGATACATATAAGTATAAGTCATGGGCGTAGGCAGGATTTCACCTAGGGGATGTCTGCGGGTGGAGGTGATATGTATATATATATAATAATAACTTAACTAATATATATATATATATATATATATATATATATATATGTATATATATATATACTCTCTCTCTCATATATATATACTCTCTCTCTCTCTATATATAAATAATACGTTTGTAATTAATAATTACTACTTCATTATCTATCGTTGATGTATCTTTTTCAGTTTTCTAATAAACCCTTAAAAACGTTGTCTGGAAGGACCATTTATATTTCGACAAGTGCCCCCCCTGTATATGCCCATGATAATGTAGTGAATTTGAGGGTTTTTATTATTATTATTATTGCTTATGATCATCTTTATTACTTTTTCATCATTTTAGTGTTAGGTTAATTATCATTTATTTCATCTTTTTTGTTTCTTTTTAAATTTAAAGTATAGGAATTAAATTATTAAAACGCGAAGTGAGGGCATGACATGGTAAAGCCCTGAACAAGAGCGCTGAGGGAGTAAACAAAGTAGAAGCAGTAGAGAAGAAAAACGTGAGAGGTCAAGTTTCCACTCCTCTGGGTAAGTGTGAAACTAGTGGACGCGTTTTATTAAGAGTTAGGTTAGATAATGGGGCTAATGAGTGTACTTGTTTGTTTGCAGGTGGAACATATTCCGGGATCTTCTCAAACCAAATACGGGATTTCTTAATTAATTAGGGATTCTTCAAAGCTATTTTGAAGGAAGTTCCTTGAACAAAGACAGTTTCCCATATCAACCAAGGTACATGCATTGGCTACAGCTTCTGGAATTGATAGCACTGACCTTCGTCCCCACAACTAGGCAACGGGTGAAGCAGAGTTATTGCGAATCTTGCAATATTAAAAAAATATACCGGCAACATCGCAGGGGGTCGTGCACCATAGGGGACGCTTTGGGTGGGCAATGCAGGGGTATCACTGGCACTCCCATCTTACTTGTTGAAATATCGTTTATTGTTCTTTTAAGCGCTTGATTCCCCGCAAATTGGCGGGTCTTATTGTGAAGTTGACAGTAGTATTCAGTTGAAATTATAATTTGGAAATCGTCTTGTTCTTTTCTTGTTGTCCCTGATAGTATTGAAATAGTTGTAAGGAAGAAAGGCCCTTGTCAATCAAGGCAACGAAATAGAGTAATTAATTATTTAGCGACTCACCTTGTTAGTAAACTTCCCGGTGCCCACCGCCGTGAGAACCATTGAGAGAGTTGCCCTTGCCAGCGACTTACTGCGCTGGTAAACTAACTGGCTTCCACCGCCGTGAAAGCCATTAAAGGAGTTGCCCTCACCAGGGAGAGGGGTACAGCCGGCCGGGTGAATTCACTGAGTCAGTGGCCCGGTCCGGACGTTTAGACCCACGGAAACATCCCCGAGAGGTTGCCCTTGCCAGGGAACAGGCGCGGTCGAGCGAAGTCGGGCTAGAGACGGACCCACGCCGGGCTCATCGGAGTCGGGAACGGACGGGAAGGAAATCCACATTGGGGGCTTCACTCCCTTAAGGAGAAGTCGGAGACGGGCTAGACCCGTCCCGTTTTAGAGGAATCAGGTGCGGTAGGAAAAATCCACCGAGGTGTTTCACTCACGTAGGGATCAAAGTCGGGAAAACGGGAGAGGACGGGAGCAGGTTAATCCGTCAAGGGTTGGTGTCAAACGGGAGCATAGTCACCGCGGGCCAAGAGACATAATCCCGATACTATATCAAGTCCAGACGATAGCTGTAACGGGTGGCGAGGGTATCACTGGGGCTTCACCAGCGAATTAACGGGAGGATTAGAGCCACTCCGCTTACTCGCTATCAGCAGTTACGAAAGGTTGTTATGTCGGATTCCGCCATAGTAATTTTTTGGCATCCCAGCAGGATTGTTGTTTGTTGGCACCAGGTCGCGTGTGACTCGGGGTTGGACCGGCAAGTCTTTTCATCACGTGTATTGGAGGAGTAAAATACCTCACATTCTGGGAAGGGACCCGTTGTTGCGTCCTGGAATGCCTTTTTTGGAAGCATTCGGTGTCGTACAGCAAGTGATGGACGGGATTTGGGTTAAGTTGGATAAGGGGGGGTTCGAGTTGAGTCATTTATGTAGGATGGGTGAGGAGTTTGTCGAGGTTGTCATGCGGATAGGGCGGGAACTCGATCAAAGAAAGGGCGGACTTCTTGCGGGAGAGGAACAGGTTAAAACCGCCCATAAGGCACTTGTGCAGCGGAGGGAAGCAAGTACCCAGATGGCGGAAGTGAACGATTATCTGGACTGGATTAACCAAAGGGATGTCAGTGTTCAGACTTTAACCAGGAGGAAGTTAGGGAGATGGTTGAACGGGCGGACGCGACCACTCAGAGTGACAGATTCGGATAGCGATCGGACGAGATCGAGCGACGGCTGCACAGGTGGAAGCCATGGAGGGGTGGAGTTGACTGCTGCTCCGCCTCGCGAGGTGAACAAAAAGGAGTAGAATTCCAAGTGGTTTTTGGGAGATGAGGGTGTGAAGATGGCGCGAGTGTTGGTTGAAAACAAGCGGGAAGAGAGATTGTTGCATATTGAGCGTTCACTGGCCCAGATGGCCGAGTCAATATCTGAACAGGGTGAAGTGGTGAAGGGCTTGAAGGCAGATGTTGTGGGGGAAATGTGACTCAAGTTGTGAAACCGGGGAGTATGTATAGGGGTGAGCATCAGAATGGGGGACAGTCGTTGGAGGAGTCGATACAAGCCGGGACAGCAACGGGAATTTTGCAGAGGGGTCAAGGGGATGGTCGGAGACGTAGTAGTGCTACGGAATGGAGGAGTGCGAGCGGGAGTGGTGGTCAGACCGGTCGTGGTGGGCGTGAGAGGGCCAGAATGGGTTCGTGGGGTTCATTTGGGAGTAGTCAGAGGTCGAATAAGGGTTCTTTTTCTTCCAGAAGAATGACGTGTTTTTATTGTGGTACAATGGGGCATGTGAGAGCAGAGTGCAGGTGGTGGTTAGGAGCATGTCTGTTGTGTGGCTCTTTTGGTCATTGGGTCAACCGTTGCTCGGAAGGGCGCGAATGGAACCGCGCATCGCCGCGGAGTGAGGAGGGGGAACGTTCTTGCATGGGGTCACCCTTATCAAGTGGAATCTGAGTGACTTTAGAGGCAAATCAGCCAGCTTCACAAGAAGTGAGGAAACCGCCGAGGGAGGTGACTACTAACAGGAACGTCTGTAGTTTTGTTCCAAAGGAGGAAGGGTAAGGGAAAGTGTGGAAGAGTGTGTGACTGAGCCAAGAGTTCCTGAAATGTCTGGGTTTTCTGAGGGTGATCTGCGGGTCCCAGATAATGTTGAACAGAGGATTGGGGTGTCTGATTGGAAAAGGTGTTATGGTGGTGTTCAAAATCAGATTGATGGTGGAGTCCCCGAAGGGGCTGTGAAAGAATTAACGTTAAGGGAACCGGAGCTGAATGCGTGGTTGGATGATCGGGAATTGAACCATCGGGAGAAGGAGGGTACAAAACAGGAGTTGTCAGAGGGAGAGGGTTCATTTAAGTTGAGTGAGAACCACCCGTGGCTTGGGGGTGGGATAACATGTAACTTTGGAATTCAGGGCGAGTGTACGAGCGTGAATGAGGAGGAAATTCAGCGGAATTTTCCCCGGCATCGGGAACGGGTAAGCTTTCCATAGTCTCGCAAAATGATGTTTGTGTTGTTCCACAGGGCGGTTTTCGTGTTCCGAATGAGGTATTAAATAGTCCTAGCGAGGAGGTGATGGCAGTTCAGGGTTTATCGGGGCACAAGGGTATGGATGATGATGATTGGGATCCATCTTGGGTGTTGCCAGAGTCGGTAGTTCCGGGAATCGTGCAGCGTTTCGAGTCTGAATGGGGAAGGGTAGAATCGGGAGAGCCCGAAGTTTCGGAGCCAGTGATTGAGGTTATGATGATTAAAGTCATGCCATTGGGTACGGAGGTGAAGGAGTGGGAGTCGGGAGCTCTGGAGCCACAGATTGAAGTCGCGAATAACGGAGTCGTGATATCAGAGTCGGGAGAGTCAGAAGCGCTGGAGCCAAAAATCGGAATCGGGGGAACCGAGGTTGTGGTATCGGAGTTGGGAGAGTCGGGATTGTCGGAGTTAACTATTGGAGTCGGGACATCGGAGTCTGGAAAATCGGAGTCATTGGAGTCCAGAGTCGAGCTGAATGATGGAACTTTCTGGCGATGGTTTCCGGGTGGCGAGTTATGGTGTGAGTCATTGTCCTGTTTCTTAATCATAGGTTTTATTTATTTAGCGAGTAACTACGGCCAGTTCATCTTCTGGTATTTTTGGATTGCTATACATGCTTACATTCTTGTTTTATTGGGCTGATGTGTCTTCTTGCGTGATCATCTTAGTATATCTTGCTGTTGCTTTATAGTGTTGTCCTTCGTGAAGTGCCGTTTTTTTTAGTTGTTTTTTGCGTTTTGATGGTTGTATGTTTGTTTCCTTCTTCTTTTCCCGTGAGCGTTGCTATATAGTTTTGCTTTTCCACGTGTTGGGCGTCGCCGATTTTAAGCCAATGATATAGGTTGCTGACGCTTTATATATTGTTTTTCATGAAGTGTTGTTTTTACTGCTTAGTGTCCCTGATGGCTATAGATTTTTTTTTTTTTTTTTTTTTTTTTGTTCCCCCGTGAGTGTTGCATGTGGTGTTGCTTGCCCAAGTGTTGATTGTCTCTGACCTTAAGTCAATGGTTCCCGTTTTTCTTTTTCCCTTATCTTTTTTGAGGGACCAAGTTACTAAGGTTTCATGTTTTTTATTAAAGTCCAGTGTTAACCTTGTAGTGTCTTTTCAGGGATGTCCTCCGTCATTGGTGAAGCGAAGACTGCAGCCGGAATGGAAGAAACAATGAGCCCAACTTGTTCTTGAAACCCACCAGGAGGTGGCGCAAATCCCGGCGGATGGGTGGATCGAGCTTGTTCAGGGGCCCTCCTCGCCGCCGAATTAATAAACTGCAATTGTGGATTGAATTAGCAGCCAGAGCTTTTGGTGGCCTTCATTGGCCATCAGTTTTTACTACTATCCAGAGCAGATCCCACCTGCTATTTTACAACAATGGAGAGTCCATGAAGTCTGGAATCGCCGCGTGCTCAGATGCCATGATGAAAGAATTATCATTGCTATGAAATTGTATATTTGTATTGTAAAAATTATGTATATTTTTTTGAAAAAAAAAAAATAAAAAAAATAAAAGCACCTATATACATGGTGCTAAAAAAAAAAATTGTGCCCTTAATTGTTTTCGTTATTGTTTATTGTACAAATTTTTTGTTTACTGCGGTGTTGCCGGTTCCCAAAGAAATGATGAATGGGCGGGGAGGGCATTGAGTGAGAAAATGTAATGCTTAAGTGTTAGGTTAGTGTATAGTTTTAGTAAAGATAGTAGGGACTATCTTGGGGGGGAGTAATGTAGTGAATTTGAGGGTTTTTATTATTAATATGTATGGTCATCTTTATTTACTTTTCATGTTTGAGTGTTGGTTAATTATGATTTATTTCATCTTTTGTTTCTTTTAGAATATGACTGGTAGAGGTTGAAAAGAGCAAGTTTGCATGACATGGTAAAGCCCTGAACAAGAGCACTGAAGGAGTAAACAAAGTAGAAGCAGTAGAGAAGAAAAACGCGAGAGGTCAAGTTTCCACTCCTCTGGGTAAGTGTGAAACTAGTGGACGCGTTTATTTAGGAGTTAGGTTAGATAATGGGGCTAATGAGTGTACTTGTTTGTTTGCAGGTGGAACATATTCCGGGATCTTCTCAAACCAAATACGGGATTTCTTAATTAATTAGGGATTCTTCAAAGCTATTATTGAAGGAAGTTCGCGAACCAAAAAGACGGTTCCACATATCAGAAGAACGAGTGCGTGCATTAGCGCCTAGCTTCCGCGGAAATTGCCCGCGGAATTGATAACACTGACCTTCGTCCCACAACTGGGCAACGAGATTGAAAGCAGAGTTATTGCGAATCTTGCAATATTAAAAAAATATACCGGCAACATCGCAGGGGGTCGTGCACCATAGGGGACGCTTTGGGTGGGCAATGCAGGGGTATCACTGGCACTCCCATCTTACTTGTTGAAATATCGTTTATTGTTCTTTTAAGCGCTTGATTCCCCGCAAATTGGCGGGTCTTATTGTGAAGTTGACAGTAGTATTCAGTTGAAATTATAATTTGGAAATCGTCTTGTTCTTTTCTTGTTGTCCCTGATAGTATTGAAATAGTTGTAAGGAAGAAAGGCCCTTGTCAATCAAGGCAACGAAATAGAGTAATTAATTATTTAGCGACTTACCTTGTTAGTAAACTTCCCGGTGCCCACCGCCGTGAGAACCATTGAAAGAGTTGCCCTTGCCAGGGAGACAGGTACAGCCGGCCGGGTGAATTCACTGAGTCAGTGGCCCCAGTCCACCGCCTGGAGAACCATAAAAGAGTTGCCCTCACCAGGGAGACAGGTACAGCCGGCCGGGTGAATTCACTGAGTCAGTGGCCCCGGTCCGGACGTTTAGACCCACGGGAACATCCCCGAGAGGTTGCCCTTGCCAGGGAACAGGCGCGGTCGAGCGAAGTCGGGCTAAGACGGACCCACATAGGCTCATCGGGTCGGGAACGGACGAAGGGGGAAATCACGTGAGCTTCCACTCCCTTAAGGAAAGTCAGGGAACAGGCTAAACCCACGTCCGTTTAGAGAATCGGGCGGTAGGAAAAAAATCCTGAGTCTTCACTCTAATGGTAATCAAAGTCAAAGCGCAAGGAAGGCAGGAACAGATTCATCCATCAAGGGTTGGTGTCAAGCAGTTATAGTCACCGCGGGCCAACGAACATAATCCGATACTATATCAGATCGAATCCAGTGATGGCGCTGGCAACGCGGGTGGCGAGTAACGCATTGGAGCTTCACCAACGGGGTGCTGGGAGGATTGAAACCTCGCCTCGCTATCCGAGGCAGTTGCGAAAGGTTGCTGTGTCGGATTCGCTAATGATGTGTTTACAATTAGCTGATCCAGGGGCACATCTATTGACTAGTACTCCAAATTTCCTGTTCCTAATTAGTTAATATAATTTTCAGTCGGAGCGTTTCCGAGTCGATTTTACGGGCTGCACTCGGGCTTCTGGAAAGCACGGCTATAGTATATTCCTTTTTTATATAATTTATTGATTATAAAATATTTTGTCTTACAGAACTAAGAGCTCTGGTATGGATATGACAAGATGCCAGATACTTCTAGAGACTCCACTTGTTAATCAGACAAGTTTTATGAAGATACTTGCCTTTCTGCGTTTCCAGAAGCCCAGAAAGATACAACTGGTATGCAAAATCGACTCAGCTACTCAAATAAAGATTACATTAACCAATCAGAGAACAGGAAATTTTAACCTGGAAACAGTCGAAGCCTCCGTCGGATCAGCTGTGACAAGCAATACTCTTATACCATATCTATTTGTGAAATGATACGTTATATTAGTATCCTTAATACAAAAATTGCTAAATATAAAAATTTTGGCAAGCCATTTTTGACATGTTTTGTAAAAAGATTTGTTTGTAAGCAAAGTATTCTTCTGCGCATCCAGCCCGTTTGACTAATTCAAAATCAGTTGGCTGGGCGCCTGACTAATGACGTTCGTGGCGTAAAGTCATAAGCAGGCTCTAGGCTTGATGCGCAATGCGCCTGTGTGCCCGCCCGGGCTGCAGTGGAGCTTCTGGAAACGCAGCTTATGTAGGGTGTAGCTGAAGTCGAAAATGGTTCGTGGAACTTTTCTGGAGTTCCCGGAAAGTTCAGCAAAAATTCTGGTTCGGTACATCTAATATATATATATATATATATATATAAATATATATATATATATATATATATGTATATATATATATATATATAATATATATATATATATATATATAATAACTAACTATATATATAGGCATCGATACTTTTTCAATACATTTTTTACGATTTACGTAATAGGCCAAAATAAAAAAATTTATTTGCTTTTCATGAAAATGTCAAAAATGTTTGACAAAAGTTCCTTCTTATCACCGATTACTTTTGTCGACATTTTTCTATTTGTTTACTATAAAAAAGTACATTTTTTGCACTAATATATCGGAAAAAGTAATAGATACCCATCTCTGTATATATATATATATATATATATATATATAATAAATAATAATATATATATATATATATATATATATATATATATGCTCCTCTCTTTATATATATATATATATGATACCCAAACCATCCATGCATTAATAACTAAGTTATAGTCCTCATGCAGTCTGACATTAATAACTACTGTAACTAAAAACTAAGCCAATTTGGCTTTGTCTAAATATATTATATGATACCCAACATCCATATACCCTATCTAACCTTTTTTTAAATGTTGCAATTGGGTCACACTCAACAACCTCCTGTGGCAGACTATTCCAAAATTAACCATCCCTATTGCTGAATGCATGCATTCTTATGTACTTTATTTCTTCTTATTTCTTATTATGCCCCCCCAGGTCACCTGTCCATGCTCTACTATGAAAAATTTATTAGAAAATGTATAATCAAAATCAGATGTAAATATTTTTGTGGGCTTGTATCATGTCCTCTGAGAAATCGCCTTTCTACAGAGAACATTCCTAACTCTGGCCTCTCCTCATAACTCTTCCCTCAAACCCAGAAATCATCCTTGTTGCCCTCGCTCTAGCATATAAATCTAAGTACTTTCTTTAAATAAGAGCCCAAACTTGTACACAATACTCCAATACTAGCCTAACATAGTTATTGTACAGTTTACTTATATCTTTGCTTACTCTTGTAAACAACAATGCGTTTATTATGCCAGCATCTTATTAACTTTATTTCTAGCTTCAAACACTGATTAGCTACTTTCGGCTCATAATCACCTAAATCTTTTTTCTTGGTCCACAGACTCAAGCTAATCAATTCATATCGTAGTTAAAACTTTTATTTGGGTAACCTAAGTGAAAAGAACCACACACTTTACTATTAAATTCATTGCCACTTATCTGCCCAAGAAGTTTTATCAAGATCATTTTGAATCTTTATCAGGGTTCACACTATTCCTAACTGTGTTGGCCACTTTGGTATCATCTGCAGAGCTTAGAGCACTTGCATTTTAGGGTCCTGGTCTACAATCATTTGAAGAGACAGCCATTGCCTTACTAGAACCCTGTAAGTTTCCCTCTTCACTTTCTTCCATGATGATTTATTCCCATTTAGTTGTACACACACTGTTTTCTGTTCGCAACCCTTTAATCCTTCAACTTTATTGTCATGACAAAATGCTTTATTTACATCATTATGTGGGGAACCTTATCAAAGCTTTGCTAAAGAAGTCTAAATATACAATATCAACTGGATCTCTCTGTCAATGCAAGTCAGTATGTATTCCATAAATTTAAGGTTTGTCTGTATGACCTACCCTTTCCTGCAGTAGTCCTGATACAATTTATCTTCTAAATATTTCTGTATATGACCTTTTATTAACTTTTCCCAAACCTTTACAACCAGAGATGTTTAAGCTAACTGGCCTGTAATTTCCCAAATCTTCCTTCTACCTTTCTTATAAATAGGCTAAACACATATGCTGTTTCCAGTCATCTGGTACCTCACCAAATGTGCAAATCGCTTAAAAATCAAATACAGTGCCTTTTAATGCACTGTTTCCCTCTTAATTCATATAATACTTGCATCAGGAGGCCTGCAACATTCTAGTGAGTTAATGGTCTTATCTCGTTCTTCGATTGAAATTCTGTAAGTATTTATTTCATCAGTGGAAGATTTCAATAATTTTTGAAGGTCTGTAATATGATTAAAATTATCAATTGATTTTAATATAAAACTTTCCAAAATTTTCATCAATTTTAATGTGAACAATTGTCTATTCTTACTTTTAAATTTATAAAGAAGCTAAAAACTTCTTCAGTTTCTTATTACTATTCCTTGCTAAATTAATTTCTGCCTCTTTACCTTTCTTATTGACTGGTTAAGTTCATTTCTATTTTTCCTATAATTTTCTAAATCATCTTCCCTATTACTACCCTTGAATATTTTAAAACATCTACGCTTTTCATTAATTTTCTCTCTTATCTCTCAATTCCACCAAACAGGTTTTCTCACCACCCTTATGGGTTTATCTTTAAAACATACTGACTGAATATTCATTAAAATTTGTTTAAAATGTTCCCCACATGATAAAACAGTTTTGGTCTTTAAACTCTTTATCCCAGTCAGTTGTACAAAGCATGTCTCGAAATTTTTGCACCGCCTCCTTAAAATTTATGATCTATCGTTGATGGCTTGAATTAAGGCATCGATGTCGCATTCATATTAAATCTAAATTATATTATGGTCACTAAGTCCCTAAATTCTCCCTCAACTCTAACTTCATCCACCATACTTTCATTGTTAGTTAATATTAAGTCTAATAGTGCATCGAATCTTACCATAATAAAAATATATACTAATTAATATATATATATATATATATATACTCCTATCTATATATATATATATATATATATATAATATATATAATATATATAATAATATATATATATATATATATATATATGCTATATATAATTGTATTCATATTGTTTTTATTTTCTGAAAAGGAGAATTTTCTAAGTTCAAAATTTCTAAGTTCCAGAAAGTTAAGTTAAGTTAAGTTTTTAGAAAATTCTTTAAATAGCAAAGCTTCTGGCATGAATTTCAGAAGCTTGCCTAAAGTGGCAAAAAGCAACTTATTAGCCTGCAAACTTAGAAATTTTTGAACAAGCCTCAAGTTGATTTAAATATCAAGTTCCCACTATATATTTGGATGTATGTATATATGTATATATACTCTCATATGTAGCAAATATATATATGTATGTATATATATATATGTATATATATATATATATAAATATATATATGTATATCTCCTCTCTCTCTCTATATATATATATATATATATATATATGTATATATATATATATAATATATATATAACTATATATATATATATATATATATATACCAGTGCGGATTAAGACATTGCAGGGCCCTGGGCCATTTGAAAATACGGGGCCTTTCCATAAATAATGTAAATAAAGATTAAATTTAATTTGAAAGGTGAATAAGTTACCCAAAATTTTTATAATTAAATTATATTTTATTTAAAAGACATAAATTATCAAAGCGTTATAATATTGCTTATCATTCAAATCATCAAAATATGTATGTGCTACTAGACATATTAGCGTCATATATCATCAAAATAAAATTTCATATCAATACATGCTACTATTATATATATATATATATATATATATAATAATATATATCTTAATAATAATATATGTATATATATATATATATATATATATATAATATATATATATATATTATCAAAAATTATATTTTATAATTTTCGATAGAGAAGAGGCTCTTGCCACCAGACTATTTTTTAGTTTTTTACACTAAAGTACTATAATATTTAAAATAGATAACTATATTTACCTTTAATAATTGTTCTTCCGGTTGACGAATTCCGAAGTTCTTAAAGTTATAAGAGTACACGATTGGAAGGCCTTCCTAAATACTCTTTTGGAGAACAATTACTTAATTATCATTAATTAAGACAGTTATTATGACAAGATGATGATTAATTATTACGGAAAGAATTTCCAAAGGTTTTTGAAAGGGTTTCCTCATTTAAACTCTTTAATCCTTACTTTAATTAACTTAAACTTTATACAAGTTGCTAACTTACGTCTTAAAGCTGTGATCAGTAGCATAACTTATTAGCTTTGCCGTGATCAATTTAGTAATGTATTAATAAAAAGAAAAGGCCACTTATTGTTTATCTTTCACTTTAAGTTACTAAACAGGTGTATTTAAATACATAATACAATACTGGCCTACTAGTTACTGACAATTTACTAGCAGAATACTGACGGAGTACACACTACACAATACGTGTTGACTAAGTGCGTAAGAACGGCATACTGTTCAAATACTGGAAAAATTTTATACTACAAATTCACAGATACTGCATTGGTGTCATGTGACCTGGCGGATGAATATTACTGCGCAATATTTAAGTCGAAATTTTACTGTGATTTATTTTTACTGTAGTTTTAATATTTAATGACGAGACAAGGGATAATTTCATGAATAATTTTTCCTCCGGGCAGAGGATTGCTTCAGAAGCAATACAATACCCTTTGTGTTTACTTAAACTGTGTGCTTGCGTTTCCTTTAATATTATTTATTTCATTAGTTAAAAAATATATTTTTTTTTTACTTTTCTTTTTACTTAAAACCTTAAATCTACCTTAAAATTACCCTAAACCAATCTTAATATTACCCTAAACCAATTTTACTAATTTATTTATGCAATTTAATTTATAGATCAGCTAAATTGGATTGCATAAACTGCCTCTGTTTAAGAGCAGCCTTTCTCATAGGTCTTTTTGTATTGGCATTACTATTATTATTATTACCCAGAAGTACCAGGTCTGTTTCTGTTGTCATCCTGTACAGGTGTTACATTTAAATAAACTACCACATCCTGTATTTGGTCGGGGGGTAAAGGTTGCTGATTGAATACAATCCTACTTCCCAGAACCCGTTTTTAATTTGACTGATCTGATGTTATTATCGTGACCAATTAAACATTCAACACTCTACCTAATTTCCAAAATGGGCGTGGTTATTGAGTCCTTTATTAGCACCACATCACCTATTTTTACTTTATCTTCCCAAATACCCTGAAACAAGTGTCTAGACCGTTCCGGAGACTTAGGAGATATTCCTCATGCCACAAACACCTGATCATGGAGTTCATTTTGTTTTATGAGGGTAGAATCTAGTACCTCCTTGTTGGGTGCACTGCCCATCTGATATTCCTATCAAAATTACTTTAAATATTAAATTGCTATTAAACAAGGTTTTTTAAAAACAATTGGGCGTTATTGCATCCAATTCAGAGGTACTAGATCTATAGGTTAGGGGTCTGGAATTATTAGCTTGCATTTTCTATATCAGACAAGTGGTTAGAAGTTCAAAATGGGTCACTTACTCTTTTTAACAACATACAGACTTACTGTTTCATTACTTTTATTAACCTTTCCCAATGGCTACCTTACCATGGAGAAAAAAAAATGTTTTTATGTTTTATCTGATTTTTATCAAACTCCTCATGGCAACAATTAAGGACGTACAAAGAATATACTGCTATTAAAATATAAAAAGCATTGTCACTATAGATTACGATGGTATACTAAATTTGTTACAAAACCTTTTAAAGGCTAACAGTCAGAAGTGTTCATAGAGGGTACTAGTTCTAAGTGTACAGCTCTGATGTTTAAGCAAGTGAAAATTAAGATATACATTTTCTCTAACTTGTTTTTGACATATACATGAGAGGTGAAATCAATACCTGTGTGTTGGTAAGGTTTATGAGATTCATGTGTGTTCTAGGTATGTCAGTGAAACGTGGGTACCTGTAAGAAAAAGCATTGTACTTCTTGCATGTAATGCACTCTAATAAAACAGATCTTACTGCAGCTCTACCCTTAGGTATCCACACACCTTGATTTCTGATGTAATTAATAGTAGTACCAATGCCAAGGTGCTTTACTTGCTCTGGGCATATTTAATAAATAATGTAAGCCATGATTTCTTCCCATTGATATAGGATTAGCTTGTTCATAGCTAATAAGAAAAGAGCCTTAATCCTGCCTTACTTCTTAAATAGCCTTTTCGTCAGGAAAGGGTTTCAAGTTCTCAAAACTAGGGAGGAATTTGCAGTCTTTCAAGGAGGATTACTTTTACCTTCTGTTTATATTCATTAAAATTAATTTTTTGAGAAAAGTTGAAGTTGATTTATTTTAATATTTCTTCACAGACCTTTGCTGGTAATCTATATTTACTTTTAATTTTACTAAACCATTTAAAAATCCAGGCAGTGATTCTTAAACTTTTCGATGGCATGAATATTTATAAATCTAAAATATAATACATGAATTATTAACAATATTTATATTACTGTGTTTTGAGGTAAGGATTCTTGTAGTACACTCAACATAGGATACTGGGGCTATCTAAATCATTAGTTAACCAAGCTGGACCATAGTACCACAGAGCAAATATTTCTTTGTATTTTTAAAAGTTAAAACCCCTAGTTAAAAATCACCAGGATTTTTCTGCTGTATTTACATATTTATAGTACACATTTACCTTGTACTTCTTACTGATGGAAGTAATTAAGCCATCCATTTCATTTATTCTATTTTTAAAAACTTAGATTTTACTTTGGTTTGTCTGGTTAATAACCAGCTAAAACTACTTGTGAATCCACAGCAATATTTATGAATTCAAAATAAATATTACTATATGCTTCCAAAATATTAGGTAAGCATTTCAAGGCCAAAATAACCCCATCAGCTCCAAGGCCTGGATCTTGCTCCTAGGCCTATTAGCAGAGCTACATAACTAGCAAATATAAAGAACTTTTATTATCATTGTACTCCATAACATGCAAATCCACATGAAACACTTTCAAGACTGTCTAAAAGATGTAAATACATATATTCCCTTCCAGAAGGCCACTCTAGGTATTGCAATCGTATCAGATGTTGCAGTTGTTGCGGCGGTTTATACCACTGTTCAGTATCTACTTCAGAAGAAAGCACTCTTTCTTCCCAAAGCCAGAACATTGCACCACTTACACTTGTCTCATCAACAATTTACTAACAAAATAGGAAGAAACAGGGTCAAGAGGGGATCGAGAAACTTGGAAATCTTGAACTAGCAATTAGCCTTAGTTGAAATACTCTCAATATTCTACTTTATTAATATGCATACAGTCAGTCCACCACATTGAAACTATATCCCAAGATGTTTCACTTAACAGCTGAATTGGAGGTCTGCAAAGGAGTTTTCTTCCTTGAACTTATACATAAAAGCATCCAGGTTACTATTTGAATCTCAAGATAAAACCCTTATTTCCATTCGTTTCTTGTGTTGATATATACCTACTATCTCACTTTCTTCTTGCATGTTTGTAAATATTAAATTATCCACATAGAAGCCTGAGGATAATATTTCAGTACATCTATCATGTGGATACTTAGAGGCATGATATTTCATTATATAATGCAGTATAAATGGGGAAGATGTAAACCCAAATATTAATGTTAGGTACCTATAAGCTTCTAGTTGCCCGTTATTAAACCACAAGAAAGTGAACCTATTCATGTCCACTTCTTCTTTTAACCTAATCATCAAAAACGCCTGTTTTACATCGCTCATCACAACAGTACGATTAGTTCTGAACACAAGTAGTAGCTTTAAAAGTGAATTCATGAGGTCATAACCACTGTAAGCTGCTTCATTCAAGGATGGAAGAGTTTTATTACTTTTAAGTGAACAATTAAAAACTGGTCTTATTTTAGTGGTTACTTGTTCCGTTTGCCTTATTATAGGTCTATGAGGAATGAATTACAAATATCTGAAGATCATTAAAATTTATATTTACTTTTTCAATTATTTTATCATTCAATTGATCTTCAAAAACCTTATTGTATTTACTTATTAAATTATTTTGAGTTAATTTATTAAACACTCTATTTGCTATATTTAAAGATATTTTAGAATTATTAGGAACTAATTCTATTTTGTCTTCATACCAAGGAAGGCTTACATGATAATGGTTGTCTTTGAAAATCATATTCTGATTAAATAATTGAACCTGACATTTATCTACAGTGTTCAGAATTTCCTCGTTCTGCTTGATGCCCAAGGATTCAAGGCTAAACAGATTTTCCAAACCATTGTCAATATCAGAATCCAAAAAACTGTTCAATGGGATTGAAATAACTTTTGGATGGCTCTAATACAAAATACACTTGTGTATTCAGCCTTCTGTTATTACATTCAGAATCAAATTTATGAATTACAGCATTATTTGCTTCAACTTTTGACTGAGTTATGAAATTATTAACTTTTTTACTTTTCTGGTTTCAACCAAACATATATTTTTCTCTACTTAAAAAATTATAAATATTACCTATTGGAATTAATTTAATGGCTTATCAATATGTAAACAATGACCACTTGCAAAAGGTACAGTCTGAAAGGATGGAAACAAGTCTATAATTTCTATACCAAGTAAAACATCTACTTTAATATGACTATTTACATGTGAATCATTAAAATTACTATCTGCAAAATTTAAACCATTAAGTTTCATATTTTTAATAACATCAGGAATGCCATCTACTTTATAATTTATATTTAATTCATCATCTATTAGAAAAGGAATGAAAACTATTCTTTTAAAAACTCTGACTCAATCAATGTTTGATGAAACCTTTTAATTTTAGAACCAATGAAAGTTTGAACTTCATATTCTATTATAGGAAGACTATTTATATTAGATATTAGCTTTTCAGCAGCTTCTCTAGAGATATAAGATCTACCTTGACGCTGTATCGATTAAACATCTGAAAGCCTTTTCTTTACCATTGAAAACCATATTTAAAGAAGTGGTAGGCGGAATATATTCATTCTCTAAACTTTGATGAAAAGTTATGCAATGATTAGTCGTTGTATATTTACCACCTCACTATTATTAACATTACACAATGGTTGTATGTGGCAGTCTACTTCTACATTTACGGAAACCTCATTTTTGTGTACCAAGAAAACATTGTGCTTGTGGATGATTGCCACTTCGCATAACCCCAACTCTTTTACTCTAATAATTCTGCCTTCAAAATTGCTATACACAGGACAAAGTCCCAAAGAATGAGGCCCAGAACATAATTTACACTTTTTTTCAACCTCTTTTACTTTACTCGAGGTTTGAAAATTTACAAGAATGTTGTTTACTTGTAGCATTATTTTGAGATGTTTTTTCTTTTTGAGTAGTAACAAGTGTATTTTTGCTTTTGAGTTTGGCACTTACTGTTCTTTCTGAGGAAGAACTAGTACTAATTAAGGTTTTAACTATATCCTGATAATTGTCAAAAATTTCATTAATATC